>LZPO01007997.1:155610-167114 GCA_001675575.1 Neotoma lepida | reverse complement strand
ATAGATAGATAGATAGATAGATAGATAGATAGATAGATAGATAGATAGATAGATAGATACTTAGATAGATACTTAGATACACAAATACATAGATACATAGATAGATACATAGATACATAGATAAAGATTAAAAACCATTTATGAGCTGAAATCTTTGGGTCCAGCTGAATCCCTCCACAGAAAGCACATGAAATTTCACTGGTGTCTTTGGTTCTTAAACACTAAAAGAGAATTAGATTTATAGTATTAATACACTACTAGTAATTGAGGTTAAAAAAATGACAACAAAAAGGAAACTAGAAAGGCCTGCCTGAAGCAGTTAGTTTACAAATCACTGGAAAAGATGGCCCTTCCTGTCACTTACAGAGCTCATGAGCAAATGGTTCACCTGTCTGAAACTACAGAGGAAAACATCAAGGAAGTTATCACTGCCTGGGAGACCAGCCTCCAGACAGCCCAGGGATCAAAAGGAATCCTCAGTGTTGGTGTATACTAGACTTTTCTGTCTGAGGGGGTTAGGGGAAAAGACACCCACACATTCTCCTGATGGTTTCCTTCAGACCTTTTCTTTAATCTTCTTTTACATTCTCTATTCTTTATTTTCCTGGTGATTTCCTTCTCTCATTCTTGATGTTTTCCTTCTAACTCTGTCTTTATTCTTGATGTTTCCCTTCTAGTTCATTTTAACTCTATTCTTTTTCTTACAGCTTATATACCCCAGCAAAATCTTTCAGGCAATATAGAAATTACAATGTAGTTACATTCCATTTTTCAAGTGAATGATAATAATGAACATAGGTGAAAACATGTTTTCCATATCCCTTACATGATTAAACATTTTATGTATTACAGGTAAAAACCAAATTATCCCAAGAACTCACATACATTCATACCCAAGCAACTTGTTATAGATCAACTGTGTGGGCAAGCAAGGTATTCTTCTCAGTCAGGTCTTTTACTGGCAGGCTGCAGTTTTGCAGTTACAAAGAAAGGGCCAAATACTTTATTACTTACTTTGAAAGGTAATTTTATAAGGAATCATAAACCTAAACTTTTATATATCAAAAAGAATTAGTCAGCTCTACTTTAAATCTTTAGGGTGCATACCTACTCATCAATAGTTTATTATATCAGGAGACTGAGGGCAAAAATGAGCACAAGGAATTAATCATCACCTTTGATCATCAACCAAACCTAGCAAGAAAAGTACATCAGCTAGCGACAATTGGGCTGCTTTGTATTTTTGACCCTATCCTAATGAATCTATAATTCAGTTATGTGTCTTTGTGAACTTTAGATTGTTTTCTGGGGTTATTCATCTCAAAACTATTATCAAAACATCTGATCTAACCTGAAGTTATTTTAAGGCTTTGTTTCAGCTGATGATGCACAACAAAGCCTGTGACTGCATTGTTCAGCATTAAGAGAATTAGAGCCAGCCTGGCTCCTGGGGACTCAATTGTGTTCCTTAATCATTAATCTGAATTGCAATCTATGCAGCTCCTTAGGTAAAATTCATAGGCCTTAGCTATATAACATATCCTTGTATTTATTTATACACATCAAAACTGTGTATAAGCTAACATTATTATTATCAATTAGACAGTAAAACTTTGGAAGGAATCATCTTCATAACATTCCACAGGTAAAAATGCCCAGTAAAATGAGATGTTTCCAAGAGATAAAAACACTACATTATAGTCAGTGGTGATCTCCCCACACTCAATCACGCCCTGCCAGATACCAGAGAGAGATAGCAGCAGCAAACATGTAAAGACACAGCAGAAGCAAAAGACATTTCAGGGTCTGTGGTCTCAGGGGCCTTGCCTGTCCAAGATTGACCCATCAGAGAGTTTCCTCCTTGTGGGCTGACACCTTGAACTTCAATTGCCACCTGCAGCTCCTCTGACATGGTCACCAGCAAAGTTAGACATCCAGGAACAAGAGCTGCTGCATCCCAGCCTTTGTATCGTCACCGTCATCACAAGGATAGACACTCATTTGAAAACAGGGGAGACACATGATTTCTGAAGGTGAAGAAGATATCGTGAATCTGGCACTTATCTTATGGCTGAGCAAGCCTCCATGAACTTAATATTTTCATTTATTTAATTTCCTTTTTCTGAAAATAGAATAGTAAGTCACCTTCTAATGGAAATAAAATAAATATTCAGGAATAGCAACATGTTTCTAGATGATCTGAGAACTTTGTGCCTCTAATGTGGTCCTCTTGGTTACCCATCTTGAAGACTATGAGGCAAGTCAACAATGTATTGAAGTAATGGAGAAAGTTCTCTTGAAGCCTGTGTTAACTAAGTATAATACAAGTAGGCACATGTAAGTTAGAATCACTCAGTAGAGTGAGACAGTAAAAAAGTAAATAAAAAACACAAAACATTAAATTAAAAACCACAAAGCATTGAAAACAAAGGGGGTCTCTATAACCACAAGTTCCCTGATACTTCCTTAAAAATAACATTATAGGTATGAGGCTCTAGCTTGTTGCAGAATATTTGTTTATACTGTGAAGATGTGTCTTTGCCAAGGTGCCTTCTGATTGGTTTAACAAAGAGCTGAATGGCCAATAGCTAGGCAGGAAAGAATAGGCAGGACTTCCGGAGTGAGAGAGGACTCTGAAAGGAAGAGGCAGGGATGCCAGCAAGAAGTGGAACAAGTCAGATGTGCTGTACTGAGGAGAGGTAACTGAACCATGTGGTAGAATGTAGATTAAAAATATGGGTTAATTAAGTTATAAGAGCTAATTGGAAACAAGCCTAAGCTAAGGCCAAGCTTTTATAATTAATAATAAGTCTCCATGTTATTATTTGTGGAATGGCCGTCCAAGAAAGTCTGATTGAGAAAGTCCTACTACAGTAGCTCGGTTGGTAAAGTGATTGCCTAGTTGGAACAAAGTTCTGGGTTTGATCTCAGCACCACATAAATCAGGTATGGTTCATGCCTTCAATCCCAGTACTTAGGAGGTTCATTCAGGCAGGGATATTTGAAGGTCAAGGTCACTCTATGCTAAATAGTGAGTTCCAAGCCAACCTGGGATGCATGAGACCCTATCCCAAAAAACTAAAAATTTTAGGGCTGGAGAGATAGCTCAATCAGTAAAATGTTTGCTGTGCAAACATAAAGACCTAAGTTTGATCCCCAGAACCCATATGTTGGAAAAAGACAACTTAATCCTTCAAGTTGCACTCCATGACATGCACACCCAAACACATATACACACATGCACACACATGCACACACACACACATTAACACACATTTACATAAATAGATAATACAAAACTTTAAAATTAAAATAACACTACAGAAGAATATTAAGTTATTTCATGAATTGGAAAGAACTTCACTGAAATCTGGGTGAGAATGGCAGCAGGTAAGAAAATACAATTAAGTGGATTATCGTAGCTCTCAGGAGCTAGTTGTAAATATATATGCTCTTTCTCTGTGCATGCACATTATTCCTATAGAAGCTCACGAACATATTGGGGTGGGGTGGAGTTTATCTGTACTGCAAATGCATACACCATAACAAGAACATAAGATGGATATCTTCCCAGTGTTCTCTAAGCTTCTAAACTTTGTATATTCATATACTTCATGATAAGAGGATAAGATCACTCATTTCCCAGTGGAATCATTTTCAACATTTCACTGAAGTGGAGAAATGAAGATTCATACTTAGCTGGAGAGATGACTCCGTGGTTAAGAGAACAGAGTGCTCTTCTAGAGGACCCCGGTTCAGTTCCCAGCACCCACATGGCTGCTCACAACTCTCTGTAACTCTAAGATCTGACACCCTCACACAGACAAACATGCAGGCAATACACCAAGGCACATAAAATAAAAATAAATTTGAAAGAAAAAAATTATTAAAAAAAAAGATTCATACTTGGACCAGGTGTAGTTCCTGTCTGTAATCCCCACACTTAGGAGGCTAAAACAAGAGGATGCTAGCTTCAGGCCAGCCTGGACCACATAAGGAGAGCCTGTCTCTAAAGACAAGGGCTCTTGAAGCATAGCTTANCTTTCTTATTACTACTCAGGATTTCAATGCGTTTGCCTCAGAATAATTAATTCAGCAAATGAGAATCGATATTTTTTTTCTGGTGTAAGTGAATTCTTGATTCAAGTTCATTAACTTAATCCCTCTCATTTGCTACTTTTTGTTCTCTGGGATAATCTTCCTGTGGTCTCTGGCTGGCCTCTGCCTCCCAAGTACAGAAATTATTTGCTTGCACCAAGAAGTCAAGTTTATTCTCTCTGCTATTTGCCCATAGGAAAAAGAATAAGGTCATCTCAGAGTTTTTGTTTTATTTTCAACAAACTAAGCTTCTTTTGATGGCCATGCACAGACTTTGGATTTTTTGCTATTTTATCTCCATAATGTCTTAATTTTCATTTCACACCCCTATGCATTTCTGCTGTGTCCCTTCCTGTGACATTTCCTTCTCAGCCATAGGCTGTGTTTGGGATCTACACAGAAATTTTGCATGGTGCACAGAGGAGATATTTTCTCCTTTGGGGTTTACCTAAGGAAAGAGTGCAGTCATTCTGCTGCAGCTGACCTTAGGAGAACAGGGAAATTCTTTTTCCTTTTCTTACCAAGAACTAAAATATGACATCATGATCTGAATATGCCATGTGGTTACAAAGAGCCTTGGGAAGAGGAGACCATCTGACCCCACTAATGGGATGATACTTTTTAATGATTTAACCCCTTTCAGCCTATTTCTCCAGTTGTCCAGGAGTATGGTAGAGTTTACCTCCAAAACTCTGCCCTCTCTAGCACTGCCTCTGCTCCTAGTCATGCTCTTGTGGGTGACGGGGCACCAGTGCCCTGAGGTTAAAGAAGCAGCGTGAGAGGCACAGAGGACAGTATGCTGAGGGTGCAATCTGGCCAATTTTCATTACCTAAAATGTGTTACTTGTTATAAGCTTTGCTTTAACATAAACATCTTTCTCTGCAAAACATATTTTATTGCTTAGGTTTTATACATAATTCTAAACTGTTGAAAACACTGTCAAATACATGAACATAAGAAAGCACGAATGTTTCTTTTAAAAAATTGCTGACTTAATTATCTGTAACTTTGCTAAAAGGGAAAAAAATGCTNGAGTTCCAGGGCCAAATTGTTTATCCCCCAAAATACTATTGGAGTCTTTAATGTCTCTGCATGCTTGGAAAGTCAGTCATCTGTAAAACAGGTGCATTGGGGTGCAGATTGACCCCCCAACATTTGTCAGAAAATTAATCTATATGCTATGGAAGCAAGGAAGCCTTATCTGCACACCAACACTGTAAGCCTCCAGATGTTTTCAAACTATAAATACATGGACGAGAATGAGAGAACAGGCTTTGAGCGGGGAGCTGACAGTAAGTGACGACAGGAGCACAGCTCATCTCCGTGTCAGTCCAGACCTGCTGACAGGACTAGCCCAATACCAGACCAGTTCCCCCTAAACAACATAAATCTCACTTTGTCTTTTTGTGGGATTCAATTAAAATCTGCCTTAGAGATTGTGTCATAAATAGATGTGAACACTAACTTAATGCAAGGCTCTCAAATGCAGCACTTCTCAAATGGAGAGAACAGTCACCATCCTGCAGATAGCTGGCAATGTCCAGAAGCATTTTTTTCAGTTTCACATGGAGAGTTAGCCTGGAATCCAGTACCAGCACTGCCCCCAGAGAGGAATTATACTGCCCAAAATATCAGCAGCACTGAGGTTGGTGAACTCTGTACTAGAAGACTAAAGCAGTAATAAAAGTCAGACAAAATGACCAGCAAGAGCTTAGAGTCTGACAGCAGTGATGAGACAAAGGCATCAAAAAACAAGCAAAACACAAAGAACCACAAGAAATACAAATATGAGGTTACAGATNGGACTCAGTGGTAGAGGTACCTGGCACAGATGAAGCCCCAGGTTTGATCCCTGGCATCACCACCAAGGAGGGGGAAAGTTAAGNAATATAGAGATTTAAAAACTATTTTTAGCTTTGAGGTTATGGAAGTTTTAAGAAAAATAAACTTAATATCCATCTTAATATTTTAAGTAAATTAGATACCAATGGGTGGGAGATTGGGAGTTTCGTTGGTGGTTCCAATGGTGGGTTTTGTTGCTGTTTGTTTGTTTGTTTGTTTCTTTGTTTGTTTGTTTGTTTGTTTGTTTGAGACAGGGTCTCCCTATATAGCTCTGGCTGGCCTGGAACTTGCTATATAGACCAGACTGGCCTCAACTAACAGAACTGTCTGCCTCTTCCTCCCCAGTGCTGGGATTAAAGGAGTGTACCACCACAATAGGCATGGTTGGCTGGCCTTTTGAGATGGAATTTTGTTGTTTATCCCAGGAGGGTCTGGAACACACTATGTAGTCCATGCTGGCCTCAAATTTGCAATGATCCTCCTGCTTCTGCCCCAAGCACTGGGATGTGAAGCCTGTGCCACCATGCCCATCCAAAGTAGCTAGTGATATTTGTAGTTCTTTTTAATATAAATAAACTAAATAAGTACAGAAACATTTGCTCTGTTCTACAATGGTACTGAATTCTGGAAGAAACAAAGGCCCTGAGTTCCATTCCAGCAACACACACTCACACACACACACATACACACACATTAACATGCATGGACGAGTGTACACATGCATACACTCACTCACACGCACACACAAGATTAGAATCTCAAGCTAAAATCTCTGGATACATTAGGATCTTTGAAGTAAAAAGAAGCATTTTTTTTAATAAAAAAATGATAAAGATGTCTTGATAAAGACAAGACACTAAGAAGGAAGCCTGCCTATCTTGCTCTGGTTCTTTATATGGAGGAGGGGTACACTGAAAATTCCTTAGCACAAGCCAGGTTTCATCAAGTTTGGTGAGCACATAAGCATCACCATATTTCTAAGAATTCCTAATGCAAGATGTTACAGTAGGGAGCTCACCATTGTTAAGTGGCCCAGAACACCTAGTAGAAAAAGAAATGTTGGGTTTCATTTTCTTTTTTGAAATTTTTATTTATTTTTGAAAACCTCATACATGTGTAAAGTGAAACATGATCGTATCTACCCCCATCTCCCCATCCGGTTTCCCCATATCTCCCCACTCCCCCCTACAATGCTGGTTTTGTTTGTCTGTTTTTGAGACAATCTTTCTTTGTTGATCTCTGGTTGACCTTGAACTCAGGATCTCTTGCAGTCACCACACCCACACAGATCAAAATTTTCTTTTGGATGTTCAGAACCATGTAAGAGTTGTGTCTCTTCATGGATAATCCTGAAGTGGCTTCACACAACAGGGCTCCCACCCTCCATCATTCTGCATTTCCTTGGTTTCTCTAGTCTTCTTGTTCAAAGATTACATTTCCCAGACAACAGCTAATAATGAATAATCATCACCATCTTGGTTCAGCTTCTGCTCTCTAGGGTACCGGAGCTAAGTTAAAGACGTCCACAATGGAAGGTCTATTTGAATTTCTGCCATCCGCAGAGACCTGCACAAGAGAGAGGGCTATGCAAATTGTAGCTGAATAAAGGAATTCTGGCAGAGGGAATAATCTATCCGTGAGCTGCATTGTGGGAGGCACAGAACCTTCTGAGGACCCCGGGGCCTATTTAAGATTCAGGNATAAGGCAAGATCCAACCAAGAAAGTTAACCCTTGAGAATGCCTCCTGGTCACACATGGTCAAGTTCACTTTGTTATGGATGGAGACCTGAGCTGTTTGGGGGTCACCCAAATGGCATTATCTTTCTCATAGAAATTGATACAGCTTTCCACACAACCACTTAGCACATCTCCTGCTGTTCAGCCCAAAGCCCTGAGGGGAAACTATCTAGAAACCAGAGGGGAAGTGGTACCTCCTCTATGGGAGAGCTCCACGCAAGTTCCTTAGACTTTCCCCTTGACAAAGAAAATCAGTATCTAAAGAGGTGGAAACAGCTCTCCCAATCCACTAAGCCTGGCTTTCAACCTTGTTGCCTTGTTATAGGGACTCATAATCTTCCTTCCTNTTCCTGGACTATATACCCTTCAAGACTCAGTTCAGAAGTCTGTGGTGGGATATGGTGCTCATGCCTGTAATCCCAGCTCTCGAAGCAGGAAGGCTGCTGAAAATTGAAGACCAGCTTACAAGGAATCTAGGAATGACAGGCAATTTAAGGCAGGGGGTGGAAATAAAAAGCACGTTTAAAAAGTTGCAAAATAGAATCTCTGCTANCACACCAGGAACCATCTATCCTTACTCACAGTCTGTCAGCAGTGAAATGACAGTCAAAACTAAGATTCGTGACATAGTCTTTTTTGTTGTTTGCTTTTGTTTGTTTTGAGATAGTATCTGACTCTGTAGCCCAGGCTGGCTTGGAACTTTTATTTTGGGATAACCTCAGACTCACAGTGGTCTTCCCAAGTGCTAAGATTGTAGGTATCTGCCACCATGCTGTGGTGATATTTTGTGTTCGCTCTAACAAATAAAGCTTGTCTGAAGATCAGAGGGCAAAGCCAGCCACTAGTTAGCCATAGAGGCCAGGCAGTGGTGGCACACACCTTTAGTCCCAGCACTTGGGATCTTATGCCTTTAATCCCAGCACTAGGGAGGTTGAGACAGGAAGTGATACAGCTGGGCAGAAAAAGGAATGTAAGGTGGGAGGAGATAGGAGTCAGCTTTTCCAGGCTGAAGATTCACTGGAGGTAAGAACTCTAGTGGCTGGCTGCTCGGCTTCTCTGATCTTTCAGCATTTACCCTGATATCTAACTCCAGGTTTTTATTATGAAGACCAATTACAATTTCTGCTACACCATGCCCAGCTTCTGTGTGGTGTCTTTTAAAAACAAATATTTTTAAAATTTTTAATTATGGGTGTCTGTATGTGGGTATATGCACAGAAGTGCAGGTGCCTCTGGATGCCAAATGCTGTGAGTTTGCCTGGAGCTAGAGTTATAGGTAGTTCTCAACTTCCAAATGAATGCTGGCAACCAAACATGGATTCTCTGCAGAAGCAGTAAGTGCTCTCAGCCACTGAGCCATGTCCCCTGCCCTTTTGTGGCCTTCTAAGCTTGTTTTCATTAGGATGAAGTAGTTAGAGATGTCTTGCAGAACTAGCTGTACTCCCATGNAGTTTTGTTTTNCTGAGTCCCATCTAATCTGGATGTGTAATAGAAGCTGTATTTCTGGGAATATGCAGTTGTGCAACACAAATTCCCAAGAAGTTATCTCAGAAACTCCAGGACTCGAGTTTGGAAGGAATAGCTTATGAGTGAATAGAAATGTGTTTAGCATGTTGAACTTGGCCTTTTATTCTTTTCTGAATAACATGTGTACATGTGGGGAGGGGTGATGAGATGTGTCCTACCTCCATCCCCAACGGGAACCTGCTTGAAGATGTCCACTAGTCTTTGAAAGGCAGTTGTCCTGCAAGAGTTCATTCTTAACACTTAACACAGGGAAGCTTCTGACACTTGATATTTCAGTTTATTAATCATAAAAGCATGATTTAAAACCTTTCCAGGAAAACCTCACCTGGCTTCTTCTTGGTTTCTGCGCAGCCGGACCTCTCCACGTTTGGACACTTGTTTGGAAACTGCACAATGCTACGTAGAAGCTCTTCTGGCTAGAGTTATTCAAAAGCAATTGAAGTAACAACATGCATTTTGTCGCTACAGTCTGGCACCACTAACAATGTGAATCCATTAAAATGCCCTTGTGAAGCATCATGAGCTTGACAATCCCTGCTCACTATTGGGNAGGCATTTCATAGCACTCTAAAACATTAAGACTCACAGTTTTATTTGAGGCACTCTAAAGAGCAAGCAAAGCCCTAAGTGGAAATCTGAGATATAATAGTTTTTGGTCTTTCAGAGATTAAAAAAAAAAAAAGTTCACAGAACCATACAACATTGAGAAAAAGACTTTTAGAACTATAAGAGCTGACCTTCAACTTTTCAACTTCTAGTCTAATAATTCTGTCTCATAAAGGGCAGCTGTTTATTTAGCTTACCAAGAACATGTAGCCAGATATGGTGGATCAGAAGTTCAAAGTCATCCTTGACTAGATAAAGAGTTTGATAAAGACCAGCCTAAGCTACATGAGACTTTGTCTTTAAATAAGATTATGACACAGTCTTTGAGAACCAACATGAGCTAGGCTTGGTCTTAGGAATGAAAAGAATTATAACATTGTCCCTCACTTCATCAAATATCATTTAGTGTATATAACAAACACATAATCAGAATTTATACAAATTATATTTAAAACAAAATAAAATAATATAATGATGAAGAATCAGAAGTGCTTGTCCCAAATGCAAGAGNTTATAAAGAAGAGAGTCCTTCTCTAGAAGGGTCTGGATAAATCAGAGATGCAGACAACAAGTGTATGACATACAGAAAATGGAAACTATCCAGATCTCAATTATCCATGATTACAAGGACAGAAATTATATAAATGATTTAAATACATCTAGAAGATATTCAAATATATGTATGTATATATCATACATTAAATTTTCAAACTTCCCAAACTTTTATATATCATATATCTACTTAAAACACAGGGCCTAAAACAAAATCTTTTAAATCACTTGACTGAAAGTCATTTGGGCTCTCACAAGGTGGTATCATGTACAAGCTGTTATCTATAGACAAGAGGGCCTGGTCTCCATCAGAACAGCAAGCCATGGACCATTCATTCCCTTATGCTTGTAGCCTGTGAATTCAGAAGCACCACCACTAGTATTTCACAGCTGACAAAAATCGCAAACCTGAAGTAAAATTCTACAGAGAAATAGAACCAATTACACAGAAGAAACAGATGATAGGTATGTAAATGAGAGATAGATAGATAGATAGATAGATAGATAGATAGATAGATAGAAGATTCATAGACAGAGAATAATAAAGCCATAGGAGGGAATAAAGACATTATTATGGAAATTGGTTCACATAAGTATAGAAGTAGAGACATCTCCAATCAGCTGGCTGAGGTGGAGAACTGGGAAAGGTGGTGGTGTAATTCAGTCCCAGTTCGAAGAACTAAAGTGTGGGAAAGAAATACTGTAAGCCTGGCCCAACCTCAAATTCTGAGAACTGGGAGTGTTTTCTGGAAGGAAAAGATGGACGATCTAGTTGACTGGCAGTGGGGGTTGGGGAGAGATTTCCCTTGAGTTTTGTTTCTGCGGGGAGCCTCATTATATTAGATGGTGCTCACCCACGCTGGTTGAGGAAGATCTCCTTTACACATTTTTACTGACTCAAATGCTAATCTCTTCCAGAAACACCCTCACAAACATACTGAGAAATAATGTTTTCCAGATATCCGACATCCTTTAGCCTATACAGTTCACATGATTTGTCATCCCCAGGAAAATATAAGACCCTATCTCACCTATAGTCTTTTTTTGTTTTTTGCTTATTTATTTATTTTTATTAAGAAATTTTTTATTCATTTTACATACCAACCACAGATTCCCCTTTCATCCCTCCTTACACTCCCC
>LZPO01007997.1:99843-112894 GCA_001675575.1 Neotoma lepida | reverse complement strand
TGCCACCATGCCTGGCTGTTTCCAGTGTGGCCTTGAACTCACAGAGATCTGGATGGATCTCTGCCTCGGGAATGCTAGGATTAAAGGCATGTGCAACCACTGCCTAACCTCTATGTTTAATATAGTGGCTGTTCTGTTCTCTGACCCCAAATAAGTTTTATTAGGGTACACAATATTTTGGGGGATCTAATATAATCACCACAGTTTATAGCATCAAAGAGAACTTGATAACTTATTTTATCTTTCTGTGTGATACATGTATGCATGGACATTCATGCATGTGACTGCAGGTGCATGAGTGCCTCAGTGTGCATGTGGAGTTCAGAGGATAGAGTCTCTTTGTTCTTCTGCAGCAGCATACTCCAAGCTAGCTGGCCTGTGAGCTTCCAGAGAGACCCCTGTTTCTATCTCCCATCTCATCATACAAGCACAGAGATTACACAGTCATGCCATTGTACCTGGCTTTATATGGCTCTGGGAATTTGAATTCCTGTCTTAATGTTTGCTCAGCAAGCACTTCACCCACTATTCTATCTCCTTACCCTAGTAATTTTATTTGCTTTTCTTTTATTTATGATAAAAATTTAGGAAGGCAAAAATCAATAGATGTCAGAAGAAATTTGGGCCCTTGATTAAGACTGAATCACAGCAGAGCAGGAGCACAAGCTGCAAATCGATGCTTGGTTAGCGATTTAATCAATGACAATGAAGTATTTTAAAATAGAAAACAACATGGCTCTACAGAACCTTTGCCTTTTAGTAAATGAAGAATGTGGTTTTCTATATTTAAAAGGACACATAAAATCAATATAAATTACAGAAAAATAGAGAAAGATTCTGTAAAAATGTAGAAGCTGGTGGCACTCACATATCTACAATTCTAGCACTTGGAAGGAAGGTCAGTTCAAGGTCACCCTCTATTACATAGTGAGTCCAAACCAGCCTAGGCCACAAGGGCCAACCTGGGGATCTCTCTGTCCCCAGGCCCTTCCTCTCCCTCTCACTCTACTCTTAACACTTGTGAGGGGGCAGCTTTGCTCTGCCGTGTCCAGCAGGAGGGCTTGGCTCTACACTCACCACTGTAAGAACATACACACTCAATATAAAACACAGAAGATTATTCTGGTGACTAAGAAAGCCGAGAGAGAGTGGGGGGGAGGCTATCCAGGCAGATTTCATAGAAGATAAAGGTCAAAGGCTTTATTTATTTTTCAGTGCTGAGAGTTGTGGTCCACAAGCTACTCAAGCTAGACAAACACTTGAAATCCCCTTTCTTTTTGTTGCTATAGATAGGGTCTCGCTCAGGCTAGCCCTGAACTCAAAATATAGCTTGGGTTTGAATCTCTTGCCTCAATCTCCTAAATTTGGGGGTTATGTCTGGATGTAAAACTTCATATTGTATAGGTAAAGGCATCAATTAGCAAGTCAAGGAGGCAAAACCATGAAAAACTGAGCCAAGTCTGCCAAAATTTTAAACTACTACATGCATTCTTTCTAGATTGATGTGTCAGAACCAAGATTCATTTCCAAGGTGTCATATCCTAGAGTAAATACTTCAGAACTGACTGCCTTTTCTACTTTTGCCCTTTACAAGTATGTAATGAAATTTCAAGCCCTACNTGGTATGTAGTATTATATATTAAATTCAGACAGTAATTTGATACTAAAGCTCTAGGGGTTTTTTTAACTAAAATATAATTAATTTACAAAACTTTAAAGCAATGCAATTCATATAATTTTCTCTAGAGTCAGGGCCTCACTATGGCTGGCCCAGAACTGATTATGTAGACCAGGCTAGCCTTGTACTCATAGAGATCTACCTGTCTGCGCCTCCACAGTGCTAGGATTAAAGGCATGTACTACCATATCCAATCTACAATTCATATAATTTTAATTTTTTTCATTATTGTTTATGTGTGTGTGTAAGAGAGAGAGAGAGAGATGGGGGAACATACATGCTACAGCAAGTGTGTGGAGGTCAAGTGGACACTTTTGGGAATTGGGTCCCTCTTTCCACAGTGGCTTGCAGGCACTGAACTCTGGTTGTTAGGTTCGCTGCAGCAAGCACGTTGGGTTTTTGTTGTTTTTGTTTGTTTGTTTACCTATTAGACCATTCTGCCAGCACATACTTTTTAAAATATAATTAATTTTTAAAAAATATGTTATTTAGGTTAGCATGCAATCAGTTCACCATTGCTACTTCACAAAAGAATCAATTACTTTAGTTTGATTTTCATTTCTAATACAGTAAATGATTGATAAAACCCATGTAAATGAGAGTTCTTTCTTACCCTTTAATGTTTTAGGATATAGCTGGGTGTGGTGGCACACACCTGTAATCCCAACACTCAGAAAGTAGAGGCATGGAGATCAGGAGTTCAAGGCTATCCTTGCTACAAAGTTTAGGTCAGCCAGGACAATGTGAGATCCTGCTTTTTTTAAAGAAAAAAAAATGTACCCACCCTGGTGGCAGAGGCAAGTGGATCTCTATGAGTTGATACCAGCCTGAGGTATCATAGTAAGCCCCTGTCTCAAAATAAAATTTTTTAGGTGATGAAGGGATGCTAAGACCAAAAGACTTGAGAATATCTACAATGCTATAAACTATTCTCTATCCTTGATAGATAGATAGATAGATAGATGGATAGATAGATAGATAGATAGATAGATAGATAGATAGATACACAGATACATAGATAGATAGATAGATACATAGATACATAGATACATAGATACATAGATACATAGATACATAGATACATAGATACATAGATACATACATAGATACATACATAGATACATACATAGATAGATAGATACATACATAGATAGATACATAGATAGATAGATAGATACATAGATACATAGATACATAGATACATAGATACATAGATACATAGATACATAGATACATAGATACATAGATATATACATAGATACATAGATACATAGATAGATATATAGATAGATACATAGATATATAGATACATAGATACATAAATAGATACATAGATAGATACATAGATACATAGATAGACACAGAGATAGATACATAGATACAGAGATACATAGATAAATACATAGATANATAAATAGAACACAACAATTCCATTTCTCTACCACCTATGCTCACAGTATAGTCTCAACCACCCATATCATTACTTTAGACAAAGTAGTCAACATCTGCTTCACATAAAAAAAATGATGGAGAAGAGAAAATTGCAGACTAGCAAAAAAAGCAGACTAGCAAAACTCAAGAGTACATGTTTCATGATCTCTTACAGCTGTACACATCCCTTTTACAACATGGAATGGCAAAAATATAAATATAATGAAAAATGATCAAAACTAGAGCCCTTCTGTAATACACATTAAAAATAAGAAAAGCACAGAAATGTAATACAGTATTTTGTAATCAAAATCTCAGAATTGTATCAGAATTTACTACTCATAAACTAAGTATTAGTTCAAGATCTTCATGTTATGGTTAATATTGTCAACTGATAGGATCTTCAATTACCATGAAAATAAGCCTCTGAGCAGTTCTGTGAAAGATTATCTAGATCAAGTTAATTGATAATATAATGAAAAACTGATTAGACACACACACACACACAGAGGAAGCAAAAACAAAAACAAAACCAGAAAATGTTTATGAAGGGATGTGGAAAGATATCCAAGACCCCCCTCTAAGTTGGAGGAGGAGTAAGAAGGAGAGCTGGCTGAATGGGTATGCCAACNGAGAAAACACGTACGTTGCTGTCCACATGAACAGTCTATGTTTGTAAATTTTGAAATGCGATTACATTGCTTCTTCAATAATTTTTTGCTTTTGATTGCTTCTTTGAAACAGGATCTCCTATAGTCCAGCTGGCTGCAAATACACTATATAGCTGGAATCATAGGCATGTGCCACTCTGCCAACTTTTTTTTTTTCTTGAGACAAAGTCTTACTATGTAGCCCTGGTTGGCTCTCTATACAGATCAGGCTGGCCTCAAATTCATAGAGACCTGCCTGACTCTGCCTAGAGATGGCATTAAAGGCATGTAACACCACTCCTAGCTACAAATAAATATTTTCCCTGTAAAGATATTTAAAAGATTTATTTTTAATCACATGGGGTGTGTGTTTGGGTATGTGAACATATAAGTACAAGGCCCTCAGAGGCCAGCAAAATTGCATCCCCTGGAACTGAAATTACAGGCAGCTCTGAGTTGCCTTACATGGGTGCTGGGAACCAAACTCAGGTCCTTTGCAAGAACAGTACACATTCTGTCTTTGGGTAATTATTAATGTGATGAAACACCGTGACCAAAGCAACTTGGGGAGGAAAGAGTTTATTTCAGCTTACACTTCCAGGTAACAGTCCATCACTGAAAGAACTCAGGGCAGGAACTCAAGAAGGGAATCTCAAGGTACTAGCTGATACAGAGGCAGTGGAGGAGTGCTGCTTACTGGCTTGCTCTCCATAGCTTGCTCAGCTTGTTCTCTTATGGAGCCCAGGACCACCAGCTCTGGGGTGGCCACACCCACAATGGGCTGGGCCCTCCCACATCAGTCACTGATTAAGAAAATGCCCTACAGGCTTGCCCATAGCCCTGTCTTATAGAGACATTCTCTTAATTGAGGTTCCCTCCTCTCAGATGATCCTAGCTAGTGTTAGAGTTGACATAAACTAGCCAGCACATACTCTTAACAGCTCAACCATCTCTCCAGCCCCACAAATTAATGTGTTTAAAGAAAATATACCATAGAGACTGAGTGCACCATTTCCCAGTAATCATGGAAATCTCATTCTCCTTTTCAGCATTTGCTTTTCCTATCTACTTTCTAATTCATCATATATAATGTATAATATGACAAAATCATCATTTTTTAATTTTTAAAATTTTTTATTTTGTGTATGGGTATTTTGTCTGCTTATGAGTCTGTGCACCTCCTACATGTAGTGCCGGTAGAGGCCAGAAGAGGGCATCAAATCCCCTGGGACTGGAGTTCCTGAAGGTTATGAGCTGCTGTGTGTGTGGGCACTGAGAATTGAACTCAGGACCTCTGCAAGAGCAACCAGTGCTCTTAGAAACTTCTGTGCCATCTCTCCAGGCCCCAAATCACCATATTTCTTATGACCTGACTTTCATTAAAATTTCACAGAAAATCCTTAACACTGATATACAGATTCCTAAAGATATTTTGATGTTCAAAATGGTAATTTTTATCGTACATATATTTTAGCACAATTTTTTTAATTTATCTATTTTTATTTTATGTGTATTGGTGTTTTGCCTGCTCATATGTCTGTGTGAGGGTGTCAGATCTTGGAATTATAGACAGTTATTTAACTGCCCTGTGGGTGCTAGGAATTGAACCCAGGTCCTTCAGAAGAGTAGTCAGTGCTTTTAAACGCTGAGCCATCTCTCCAGCCCACCTTATTTTATTGTATGTGTTGTGAGTGCTTTGCTTGCATGTATGTATGTATGTATTACCTGTGTGTCTGCTTCCTGTGGCAGTCAGAGGAAGGCACTGGATCCCCTGGAACTGGAGTTTTAGATGGGTGTGAGCCACCATGTGGGTGCTAGGAATCACGCCTGTGTCCTTTTCAAGAAGAGCAAGTGCTTTTAATTGCTGATGCACCTCTCCAGCCCCTTGCCATCCCATTTGAAAGAATATCTGGTGTTGTGTAGGCACCTAGATGAATTGTTTCCCTGCAGCAGATCTGACTGCGTCTCTACTTCCTCCCTTTCTCTTCCGTAGGGGTGTGAATCTGAGGTGTTCTCCATGAGTCTGTGTTTGGAATGTTTGGTTTTCAGATGGTGGTGCTATTAGAGAACACTGTAGAAATGTTTTTTGAAAATAGATTTCTTTATTTTAATTTTAAGTGTATGAGTGTCTTGCCTGCATGTGAGTGCACTGTGTGTGTGCCAGATACACAAGGAGGTCTGAAGAGGGCATTGGATCTCTTGGAACTGAATAGTTGCAAGCTCCCGTGCAGAGGCTTGGAACTGAACTTTAGTCTCTTGCAAGTATAGCAAGCACTCTTAACCACTGAGCCAACAGGGTATGGACACTTTTGCTAAAGGAAGTAGGTCACTGGGGGCATGACCTTAGAAGAAAATCATCNCTAGCCACTTCCTGTCTTGCGTTCTACCTGCTGGCTGGCCAGGATGTGAACAGCTCTCCTTAGCATGGAGTTCTGGGTAGGCACCTGGGACAAAGCAACCACGGACGGAGTTGTCTGAGACCAGGAACAAAGTCACTCCTTCCTCCTTTGATAGTCCTTGCAGGTATTTATTTGGTCACAGTAAAAGCTGATTCATCTTCCAGTCTGGTGGCAAATGCAGTTAACTTAAACATATCAGAGGAAAGAGAAACATTTCTTCTCACAGATTTTACAAAGACCATAGTCATGTTCTTAAAAAGCCTTTAAGTGGGGAACAAAATCCTTAAAACTCACAAATAAACCTTAGAAGCTGTCCTAAGTTAACTAAGGTATTCAAACAGCACAACCCTGACACCAAGTGGCAAGAAGCGGGCATAAGAACCAAGGACAACAGATGTGGAGCCAGCATCGTTAGGGGGCATCTGACAGACACTCAGAGCCTCAGTCCCTGCAATCTTACCCTTAAGACTCATTGCCAAGGTCATTTCTCATTTAATATGCTTTTAAAAAAATTAGCCAAGGTGATGGAGCTTGCCTTTAATCCCAGCCTTTGGGAGGCAGAGAGGTAGATCTCTGAGCATTCAAGGCCAGCCTAGAGTAAAAAGGAAGTTCCAGTCTAGCCAAGGCTATATAGAGTGAAACCCTGTTTCAAAATGAAAAAATGATTTTTAAAAAATAAAAGTAAACTACACTAGCAATGCTTTATATAGAGAGCTGTTTTAATAATTAAACAAATTAAAAGAAATAGTAATGCCTGATGTAAGTGTTAAATATTAGCTCTCAATAGCCCCTATTGCTGAAGGTACCATGCACTTCATTGGCCCCTGAGCATGAACCAACCTGATGCCTCCTCCTGAGGACTAGCTTTCATGGTACCAGAAGGCTCCATGCAAGCTTCCAAAGGAGGGACTCAATCAACTGTCTCACTCAGCTATGACACCTACAAACCACATCAACAATCAGCATGGTAAGATAACCCTAAGGGTAAAGCAGTGGCAAGCATACACTGATGGGAACATGGGAACAGCAGCTCTCTATTGGATTTAAGTCTTCTTCAACAAGAAGGAACTCATACCGGAAAAAAAGAAGAACACACACACACACACACACACACACACACACACACACAAAAGGGGGGAGGGGCTGGAGAGGTAGCTCAGAGGTTAAGAGCACTGACTGTTCTTCCAGAGGTCCTGAGTTCAATTCCCAGCAACCACATGGTGGCTCACAACCATCTGTAATGAGATCTAGCGCCCTCTTCTGTATACATAATAAATAAATCTTTAAAAAAAACCACTACAGAGTTTTTTGAGCTTTTTTGTTTGTTTGTTTTTTAAGAGAAAGAATATGATAAAGCTGTGTGGGTAGGGAAATAGAGAGAATCTGGGAGACATGAGGGAAGGGGAAGAATATGATCAAAATATAGTATTGTAAAATTTTTTAATTTTAAAAAATAACTAAAGAGAGAAATCATGCCTACTACTGGAAGCCTAGCCAACTACCTAGGGCCAGTGAAGTCATGGCTCTTTAAGGAGAAGAATTCCATTTTTCTAAACCAGTAGAATCCCCAACTACAGTCCAAACATTTGTCCTTACACCCACAAATAAGTGTAGTCCTCAGTCCTCAGTCCTCATCAAGGAAATTTCTCTTTGCAACAGGCTAAGACCNTCAGAGAAAACCACAACCCATCAGAACACATAGCTATGGAGCCAGTCCCAAATGATACCCCTACAACCCAACTCCTGCCCCTAAGGCTCAGGGACCACTGCAGAAGAGGGGGCAGAAATAAAATCCAGAGGAGCAAGGGGGTTTGTTGTGAGATTGTGTCTGCTACCAATGTCAGAAGCTATCTATACCCATAACATCTCATCAGCATGACTGCTTAAACATGAGTGACACAGGACAACACCAATAGANGTGCTAACACAGGAAGGGGAAAGCGCAGACAGCTCGACTCTAGACAGAGAACAACAGGTAACTAAGGACTGCTGGGAGTGGNAGAAANAGTCTTACCCNAGNAAGAGCACACCAACTAGTTATCCAATAGCAAATGGTCAGCCATGAAAATATACATATACAAGTAACATTGTACAGACTGAGCAGGTTATACTGCATTAAAAGGATATATAGATATAGAGATACACATATATNTGTATGTGACAATAATGAATAAGAGGCCATGGGTTTGAAAAAAAAGCAAGAATGGGTTTACAGGAAGGCTTGGAGGAAGGAAAGGTGCCTCAGTTACTTTTCTGTTGCCATGACCAAGACAACTTANAAAAGAAAATGTTTAATTTGGGGCTCACAGTTACAGAAGGTTAAAGTCTATGATCACCATGAGGAGCATGGCAGCAAGGAAGCAGCCAGCATGGTGCTGGAACAGTAGCTGAGGGCTTACATCCTTATATGAAAGAAGACAGAGAGAGACTGGGAATGGTGTAGGGTTTTAAAATGTTAAAACCCAGCCGGGCGGTGGTGGCGCACGCCTTTAATCCCAGCACTNGGGAGGCAGAGGCAGGCGGATCTCGTGAGTTCAAGGCCAGCCTGGGCTACCGAGTGAGTTCCAGGAAAGGCGCAAAGCTACACAGAGAAACCCTGTCTCGAAAAACCAAAAAAAATAAAAAAATAAAAAAAATAAAAAAATAAAATGTCAAAAGCCCACATCCATTGTGACACACATCCTCCAACAGGACCACACAGCCCTTCTTGAACAGTTTCTCCAACTGGGGACCTAATATTCAAATATATGAGACCATGGGGGCCATTCTCATTCAAACAATCATAAAAGGGAGGAGGAAATTATGCAATTATATTATAATCTCAAAAAATTAAACCTGTAATATAGCTCTAAAACTTTTTTCCACTGTATAACCCTAGCTGACCTGTAACTAATTCACAATGTGGGCAAAAGCTGGCCTTAAATCGACAAAGATTTACCTGCCTGTGCACCCTGAATGCCAGAATTAAAGGTGTGTACCATCCNACCTGACCTTGAGGTCTTTTTTTTAATTCTATTTTTATTTACTTAGTATGTGCATGTGGAGTGGGGTGTGTGTGCCGTTCTGCATGTGGAGGTCAGTGAACAACTTTCTCTTCTTCCAGTGTGTAGTTACAAGGGATAGACCTCAAGTTGTCAGGCTTTGAAGCAAATGCCTTTACCAGCTAAGCCATCTCATGGGCCCTGAAGTCTTTTTCACATAGGCCTCCAGAAAAACCTGGATCTAGAAATTTTTACTTGCTCTCACAGATGAAAAAGAAAAACAAAAAACAAGAAAAAGGAAGCAGCCTAGAATTCATGCGTGTAAAAGTATGCTTCAAAAAAGGATGAAGAGGAAAGAATTACTTAAAATAGGGCAAATCAGGGGCCCTTGATGAGGGAAAAGTGGAGTCTCTGGGAGTGATGGAGGCTTTCTCCCTCTCNTCCAGAGCTAGGTCCTGGGCACACCAACAACNACCAAAGCAACCCCAGGCTACTGGCTTCCAAACCCTTTGTCTGACCAACTGGAAGAAGGAAATTTATGACAACAACGAAAATAAGTTTTATTGTTAGGTTGTAGGAAGGAGCTTAAGAGGAAAAGGGAGGGTGGCAGAGGTCCTATAGAAGAGAAACAGGTCCCCAAAACAAAATGCTGCTAAGCTCAGCCCAGAGGCTTTTTATAGGACTCATGGCAGAAAAATGAGGTAAGGAATGGAGGTGGAACATGGGGGTGGGCATAGAGACAGTTCTGTAAGGTAAGNACAGAGGGTCACTCTAAAGTTCTCTGCCACCCTCACGCTCAGAGCTACTGCAGAACGACTGAGCTCAGTGTTCACCCAGCAGTCAGCAAAAGCAGAAAGCTGATAAACTCTGCCTAGCAAGCAGGATGCATCGCTTCTGGGCAATGTGATATAACCTCTGTGGAAGACACCTCAGCAAGTTAGTGTGANTGTTCCAGCAATTTCACTGGCGGAATTTATCTTTCAGTCAGATTCATTGATTTTCAAAATAACAGCTACCCAAGATTAATCCCAGTAGTATCTCTATAATATCAACAGTTTTGTTGNTTTTTTGTTTACATTTTTGAAATAGGGTTTGATATACCTCAGGCTGGCCTCAAACTCTATGTAGTGGAAGATGACCTTGAACTCCCAACCCTTCTGGTAGCTTCTACATGCTAGGATTACAGGTGAACATTGCCATACCTGACTTAGTTAGTATCAAGTTTTTTAAAATAATGCAAATGCCTCCCAGTAAGAGTGGTTAATAAACTATGGTGCATTCATATCCTGGAAGGCAAGGCATCTGAAAAGGGCAAGTTCCACCCCATGCATAGCAGAACATCTCACATACAGTGGCTAAATGAATAAGTTTCTGAGAGGAAAGAAGGACAAAAGGGAGGGGGGAGAAAGGCAGGGGGTTAGTTCTGTGTACTCTTTAAGATAAACACTGTTAAATGGAGAAGATACAGAGCCCTAGCCCAGTATGCTGCTTAAACATGAGCACAGTATAATTCTTTGTTCTGCATGTGACCTCTAGAAAGTCACGTAAGAACTGATAGCAGTGACTGGCTGAAGCAGGGAACTCAGGAACCCAGGTATAGGAGTAGGAGAAAAAGTGTTCACANTGTGAATTTTTAACCTATAGACACGTGTGTCACCGAAATAGCAAAATCCAAATTGTAAGACCTAAAAATTACTTTTAGGGCCAGTGAGATGGCTCACTGGGTAAAGACTTAAAACAAAGCATGCCAGGTATGATAGCCCATGCCTATAATTCTAACACTCAGGAGGCTGAGCGAAGTGGATTGCCCCAAGCTCAAGGTCAGTACCAAAAGCAGGCTAGCGTGGATTCACAGAAGAGTGAGATACTCTGTCTAAAACAATGAAGATAAAACCTGAGAGGATTTTCCACCAGCAAATCTATATTACCAGAGATGTTAGAGCTGGGCATAGTGTTGTGATGTGTAATTCTAGCACTTGGGAAACAGAGGCAGGAGGATCAAGAGTTCAAGCCCAGCCTGGTTTGAGGCCAGCCTGGACTGCAAGGGATGCTGTCTCAGAGAGAAAGGGGGAGAGAGACAGAGGCAGAGACAGAGACAGAGACAGAGACAGAGCACACCTGATTCTGGCATGGGCTTTTGAAACCTCAAAGCCAATCCCAGTGACATACTTCACTGTGGTGATGTATTGTGTCCCTCAATATACTGTGTCTCCCAATAAAATAAAGCTTGCCTGGAGATCAGAGGAAAGCCAGCCACTATATTAGATGTAGAGGTCAGGTAATGGTAGCACATGCCCTTAATCCTATCACTTGAGAGGAAGGATCTGTCTGGATCTCTGTGAGTTCAAGGCCACACTGGGAACAGAGCCAGGNGTGGTGGTACATGCCTTAAATTCCAACACTAGTTAACCTTGGAGGTCTGGAGGTCTGTACAGACAGACAGGAAGTGACAGAGCCGGGCAAGAAGAGGAAGTGATGTAGCTAGGCTGAGAGCAAATGAGAGAATAGAACAGAAAGACATATAGTGTGGGTAGACAGGAAGTTTCACTCTCTTTGGAAGCTGCGGAGTTGGTTAGGTGAGGTTGGCTGGTGGCTTGTCCTATTCCGCTGATCTCTCTAAGGCTTTAACCCAAATTTCTGGCTCCATGTTTTTTATTTAATAAGAAGACCGTTTAGAAATCCGTCTACACTTCACTTCCTCCAACAAAGCCACACCTCCTAATCCTTTCAAACAGTTTCACTCCTTGGTGACTAAGCTTCCAAATANATGAGCCTNTGGGGGCCANTTTTATTCACACCACCACAGAAAGAATTAAANAAAATATTCAAGATTCTAAATTGAAAGAAACTGACATAGCTCTAGCATAANAAAATAAACAACATTCAAACTAAAATATGTCATCACAAAGTATCTGACTGTGAGGAAAGGAAGGTCCTAAGCCACTGTGGTTCAAGTAGAACAAGGTGACCAGTATCTGTAGTCCCAGCACATAAGAAGTGAAAGCAGGAGGATTGGGAATTCAATCCACCCGGGCTTCTTGAAACTGTCTCAACAAAACCAAAGCAGGGAGAGAGGAGGACATTCTGGGAGACAAGGGAGTGTCTAGTTTTGTTTCTATTGCTGTGGAAACAACACTGGCCAAAGAAACATGGCAGGAAAGGGTTTTTTTGGGTTATATATGCTGGGTCACAGTCTATTGAGGAAAGCCAGGGTGGGAACTCCAACAGAGCAGGAACCTGGTGGCAAGAACTGAAGCAGAGCCCATGGAGGAGTGCTGCTTACTCGCTTGTTCCTCAGGGCTTGTTCAGCCTGCTTTCTTACAGCACCCAGGACCACCTTCCCACAGGTGGCACACCGCTCATGAGCTGGGCCCTCCCACATCAACCATTAATTAAGAAACTACATACATGCCTACAGGATACTCTGATGGGGACATTTTCTCAATTGTAGAGACAGTCTCTAGTAGAAATTTTGGAGGAGAAGAAGAACACTGATAATATGTCTTTTGGCAGTGTCCTGGACACGAGTTTAGTCTCTGGGATAGAAGACTGATTAGGCAGCTTAAAAAGACAAGGCTTAAAAGTTGAGCCATTTAAGTTAGGGTCCAAGTTCACAGGCAGGTTCATTGAAGGAAGTCAGCCAGCAGCTACAAGCAGCCACATGGCAGAAAGCAGGGGAGCTTCAGAGAATGAGTGAGTGAGAAGGCACAGAGAGTCAAGGAAANCATGCAAAATTCGTGAGGGAAGGGTCACTCCTTAAGGGCCTCCAAGCCTGCTAATATCTGTGTAGCTACCTAACAATTTTCCCTCATGAGTTGAGACCCTAAAATTATTTAGGAAATGGTAAATCTAGCTGCTTCTTTCCGAAATTTGGCACAGAAANGTTTAAGGTATCCATTTTTGATGATTCTC
>LZPO01007997.1:85664-96521 GCA_001675575.1 Neotoma lepida | reverse complement strand
GCACACCTGGTGTGGGGGAGATAAAGAAAGAGACACAAAAGAGAGGGAGAGTGGGAGGAGAGTAGGAGGGAGTAAATTTCAGAGACTACACATGCTGGAGGATAGGCCAGTTCATTCCCAGACAGAGTTGACCAGGCCTCTCTGACAGCCTGCTTTAATCAAGCCTCAGCAAATCAGAATTCAAGCAGAAACCACTAACCAAGAATAAGAAGGATGTATATTATTCAAATGCTCCCCTGGAACAGCAGAGCACAGTCATGTAATGTAAGCCACCACATTTGAGGCTAANCTGCTGTGGCTGGAGTTAGGAGTCCTTGGGGCCCTGGTTAATAATCCAATTGCTCAACCTATTGTTTTTTAAAAATGCAAATGAAGATCTTGAGTGCTTCTGTCCTTCCCTCTTTTCCCTTTTTTCCTTGCTGTCAGGATACTGAGGGTGTGGAAGGAGTGTTGGCCAGGGTACCTGAGTAGACCAGCTCAGGGATCTAGGAAGGAAGGGTCAGCAAAAGTTGATCTGTGGGGCTAGCTGTCCTTGAACGGGAGGAGTACTGAGATATGAGGTGATGAGACTGGGGTTGTTGAGGTAAGCAAATAAGCCAATCNGCTGAAAGAATGAATAGTTCAGTCGGAACTAGTGAGAAGCAGACGTCTCACTGTTGAGAAGACATTCCCACACACAGAACGGGGAAAGCCTTGATGTGTTGAATCTGTGGTCAGTACAGAGGCACTGTGTTATGATTTCCTTCGAAAGGGCTGTTCTCATGATGTACTCAGGGAGCCATTTGGTATTTAGGGCAATGTCTACAAATATCTTACAGTACAAGAGGGGTACTCCCCTTTCTCTTAAACACCACAGAATAGAATAAAAAAATTAAAGGGACTTTAAGTAAAAAAAAACTTAAAAAGAAAAAAATCCAAAATGATTACAATTTATTCAGTGCCTATGTAATCACATATAGTAATTTTGTGTCTGTGCAAGATGTAATNGTGTCTCAGTATTTCTCTCAGGCTATAGCAAATGTCATCCAAAATAGCCTGATTAATGCAGGGAAAAACACTCAGTGGAAGTTGAAAGCAATATTCTGGCTGGAAGCAAAATTGCACAGCTGGCACCATTTGGAGAATAAAAACGGAAAATATTTTTAAAGCCTAGTGATATTTTTAGAAGTCTTTAATTTTTTTTTTTAAATATTTTTTGTTAACTTGAAGCTTTCCCCTATAGGTTTAATAATTTCAATTTTCTAAGGGGACTTTTACTTTAAACTCCAAAAAATAAAATGCTGAAATTCTGTAGTATATGCAAATAAGAACAAATAGCAATGGGGGAAGAAACAGCCAACAGTCAAATGTATTAATTAAAAAAACTAAAATCTAGGGCTGGAGAGATGGTTCAGCAATTAAGAGCACTGGCTTCTGTGGAAGGAGGACCTAGGCCATTAATGGAATAAAATGTGGAATNTAAGAATCTTGTAGTAGGATTAAATTTAAGATAAAAGAAAAGTCAGAAGTCANTGAGAAAGAAAAAATTATTAAAGAAACAATGACAATTAGGTAGGTATGTAACTCAATGGGTAGAGTGTTTGCCTGGTATGCACAGTGTCCTAGGTTTGATCCCCAATCTGGTGGTTGGAATGACAATGGCCCCTGTAGGCTTATATATTTGAATGTTTGGTTCCCAGCTGGTGGAACTACTTGGGAAGGATTAGGAGGTGTGGGTCTTGTTGGAGGAGGTATGTCACTAGGGCGTGGGCTTTGAGGATTCAAAAGCTCACCNCATTCACAGTTAGCTTTCTCTTTCTGTCTCCTACTTTTAGNTCAGGATGTAAGCTTTCAGCTACTGTTCCAGCACCATGCTTGCCTGCCTGCTGCCATGCTCCCAACCATGATCATCATGGACTGACTAACGCTTTAGAACCATGAGNCCCAGTAAGCTCTTTTACAAGTTGCTTTGGTCATGATGTCTTTTCACATCAATAGAAAAGTGATTAAAGACACCCTACATGGCAGTGGTGGTTTGAATAAGAATGCAGCCCACCCCACAGGCTTATATATTTCAATGCTTAGTCACCAGAGAGTGGAACTTTTTGATAGAAGGATTAGGAGGTATAGCCTTGTTGTGTGTCATTGGAGGTGGAGGGAACCTTTGTCCGTTCAAAAGCCCATGCCAGACCCGGATGTGCTCTCTCTCTCTGCCTCCTTCTCTCTGCTTATGTAGCTCTTAGCTACTTGCCACCATTTTCTCTGCTATCATGCTCCCTGCTATGATGATAATGGACTAAGCCTCTGAAACTTTAAGCAAGCATCCAATTAAATGCTTTCTTTTATAAGAGTTGCTTTGGTCATGGTGTCTCTTCACAACAATAGAACAGTGACTAAGACAATGACATAAACCAGGGATCNTGGCTCATGCATATAATACCAGCCTAAAAGGCAGAGACAGGAGGATCAGGAATTCAAGGTTGTCCTCAACTACATATTGAGTTTGAGGATAGGCTGGGAGACAAGGATAAAGAAAGAAAGGAAGGAAGGAAGCAACTGGCCTGTGGAAATATCTCAGTTGGTAAAATGTTTGTTACACAATCTTGAGGACCTAACTTAACCCTGAAAACTTATGTGAAAATCTGAGTGTGGTGATATGAACCCAATGCTTCAAAGAGAGGCTGACGGATCCTTGGGGTTCACTCACCAGCCAGCCGATGAGAGAACGTATCACCTCTCCACCCCAAAAGTGGAAGAAAAACACTTAAGATTGTTCTTTTGTATATGAGTGTGTGTGTGCACACACACCATGCATGCACACCTGTGCAACAGCAGTTCAGGAATTTTGAAAACAGGTCAATTTAAATGTTTATCTCACTCTATAGTTTAAAACTGTGATGGCTATTCTTGGTTGTCAGCTTGACTACATCTGGAATTAACTAAAACACAAAAATGAAGGGCACACCTGAGAGGGAGTTTTGCTTAATTTGATGTAGGTAGATCTACTTCTAATCCAGATCTTTGAGGTGGAAAGACACACCTCTGGGCCACACCTTCTGTTGGAAGCCTACATAAGAACATGGAAGAAGAAGGAAGCTTTTGCTCTTTGCCTGCTTGCCCTCGACTTGCTAGCACGTTCTTTCCTTCACTGGAATTGGCGTCTACTTCTTTGGGATTCTGGCATATTCTGAAGACCAGCTGAGACATCCAGCCTTGTGGACTGAACAACTTCTGGATTCTTGGACTTTGTGTTCACAGCCAGTCACTGTTGGNTTAACTGGACTGCAACCTGTAAGTCATTCTAATAAATCCTTTTCTACATATATATAGAGATTCATTNTATAAATTCTACTACTCTAGAGAACTCTTAGACTAATACAAAGATAAAAACCAAACAAAATATTAAGGACCTTAAGATATCAAAACCTAAAAAGAAATGAAGAGTGAATGTTTGTCAAATGTGATGAAACTTATTGATCTATAGTATTGATGATAGAAAAATGCTACACATATGCACCCAGAAAGACTATGACANGGAAGAAAAGAAGTGGTAGGACTCCAAAGTAATACTATAGGTTACAGGGATGGAGCAAAATAGGGTATCTTTAGTGTAAAATCAAGTGAATAGACTCATTTGTGAGATTCCCCTAAAATATCAAAGAGAGGAAAGAGGCCTTATCCAAGGTCATATACAGGCTTTATGATTGACATATTCAGGCTTTATGACTAGCTTAATGCTATCTAACATTTTAACATTTTTATTTGAAAATATTTTCATATAAAAGAAATNTTGTCTCTATGTTGGCAAGCTGTGTAGTAATTTTAGTGGAATTCTTGACTCTCAGCAGGTAAGAGGCTTAACCAGTTGCTGCAGTGAGGGGCTCCTTTTGTGGTGCACGCCTTTAATCCAACCATTCGGGAGGCAGAGGCAGGCGGATCTCTGTGAGTTCAAGGCCAGTCTGGTCTATAAAGCCAGTTCCAGGATCGGCTACAAAAGCTACACAGAGAAACCCTGTCTCAAAAAAANCCACAAAAAAAAAAAAAAAAAAAAAAAAAGAGGAAGAAACCACTGGAGGCTGGAGAGATGCCCCAGTAGCTAAGAGCACTTGCTGCTCTTGCAGGAGCCAGGTTCAGTTCCCAGCACCCACATGGTAGCTCACAACCTATAACTCCAATTCCAGGGGATCCAATGCCCTCTCTTCTGGTTGCTTTGGGCAACAGACACACACATGGTGCACATACATATATGTAGGCAAAACACTCATATACATAAAATAAAAATAAATAAATCTAAAAAAAAATAAGAAAGGAAATCACTAAAGCCTGAGGTGGTATACACCTTTAATCCCAGTACTCAGAAGGCAGAGGCCGTAGGATCTCTGTGAGTTCAAGGCCAGCCACAGCTACATACTAAGATCATCTCAACAACAACAACAACAACAATAGTAGTAACAAAAGAAACCCCAAGGGCTGAGATTATNGTTCAGTGGTCGAAGACTTACTTAGCAAACATAAGGTCCTAGGTTCAGTCCCTAATACAAGAAAGAAAAAGAAATGACTGAGCTGGGTATGGTGGTGCACACCTGTAATCCCAGAACTTGGGGGGCAGGAGGATCAGGAATTCAAGGTCATCATCAGCTACATAGTGAGTTTGAGGTCAGCCCAGGCAATGTGCAATCCTGTCTCAAAAAGCCAAGAGAGACTGAGCCTGATGGCAAATACCATTAATCTTAGTACTCAGGAGGCAGAGGTGGGTCATCTGTGAGTTTAAGGGCACCTGGTCTACATAGTGAGTTTCAGGCCAGCTAAGGCTACATAGCGAGAGCTGTCTCTGAAGAAAGAAGCCATGAAGTAGGGAGGGAGAAAAAAAGGGAGGTAAGAAAGGTATGGGGAGGGTGAATATGGTCAAGTATGTCATACCCTTGTATGAAAATGTCTTCATGAAAGCCATCACTATGAACAATGAATATATACCAATTAAAAGGGGTGGTGGTGAGGTGGATTCATGGGTAAAAACACTTGCTGAGCAAGTCTGTCAACATGTAGGGGAAAAGCTGATGTGGTTGCATCTATCTGCAATCCCACACTCCGACTCTGAGATAGGGCATCACCTGAAGCTCACAAGCCGGTTAACCTGGAGTACACAGCATGGTGGGAACAAGAGAAACTGCCTCAGCAAGGTGAAGAGAGAACGGACTCCTATCCTCTGGCCACCATATCTTCACTGTGGTACACATTGGCGTGGGCGAGCACACACACACTCCACAGTAATAATAGATGCCGAGGCCCACACCTGCAGTCCCGGAACATGAGAGATTGAAGCAGGACTGCTAAAAGTTTGAAGGCAGCCTGGGCTAAACAGTGAGACTTTGTCAGAGAGAGAGAGAGNGGGAGGAAGGGAGGGAAGAAAAGAAGAGAAAAAAGAAAAGAAAAGGGAAAAGAAAGAAAGAAGAGGACCAGTGAGATGGCTCAGTGGGGAAAGGTGCTCCTTTCAAACCTGACAAGCTGAGTTTCACCCCTAGGACCCGCGTGGTGGAAGGAGAGAACTAACCCTCACAAATTNCTCTCTGACCTCCACACATGCTACCTACCACCAAATAAATAAATGAAATTTATTTTTAAAAAGAAAAGGGAAACGAAAATGCTGAGTGTTGATATAAACTTCAGAGGACTGAGGCTGGAGAGATGGCTCAGCAGTTAGGTGTGCTTGCGGCTCCTGCAGAGGACCTGCGTTCCATGGTGGCTCACAACCATCTGTAACTACAGTTCCTGAGGAAGACATGCATACACGCAGACAGAACACTGACACACAGAAAATAAAATCAATTAAAATATACAATATTTCTGTGGACTATGCTCATTGTTAATAAAAAACTGTTTGGCTGATAACAAGGCAAGAAGAGATTGGGCAAGACAGCCTGACGCAGAGAGAATGATGGGAAGAAGAAGGGTGGAGTCAGGGGAGTCTGGAGAGATGCCAGCCAGCTGCCAAGCAAGCAGGATGTGTAGAAAATGAAGTAACAAGCCATGAGCCATGTGGCAAAGCATAAATAGAAATATGGGTTAATTTAAGTGTAAGAGTTAGCTAGTAACAAGCCTGAGCTATCAGCCATGCATTTATAATTAACATAAGCCTCTGAGTAATTATTTGGCAGCAGGGGGTCCGGATAGGAAAATGTCCAATTACACAATATCTAAAATAATTTTTAAGGAGTTTGAAAAAATTATAGTTATGGTAGTGCGCCCTTATCCACGAAGGATGTATTCCACCATCCCTACTGGATGGCTGAAACCACAGGTAGTACCACACTTGTGTTGGCTAGGGTTTCCATTGCTGAGATCAAACACCATGATCAAAGGGCAAGTTGAGGAGGAAAGGGTTTATTAGACTTACACTTCCACACTGCTCTTCATCACCAAAGGAAGTCAGGACAGGAACTCACACAGGGCAGGATCCTGGAGGCAGGAGCTGATGCAGAGGCCATGGAGGGGTGCTGCTTACTGGCTTGCTCATCATGGTTTGCTCAGTCTGCTCTCTTAGAGAACCCAGGACCACCATCCCAGGGATGGCTCACACACAATGGGCTGGGCCATCCCCCATTGATCACTAATTAAGAAAATGCCTTACAGCTGGATCTTATGGTGGCATTTCCTCAACTAAGGTTCCCTCCTTTCATATAACTAGCTTACGTCAAACTGACATTAAAACTAGCAGGACAGCACTATACACACACTATTTTCCCTATAGTTACATAACTATGAAATCCTTTAATTTGTAAATTGACTACAGGAAAAGGTGACTAACAGTAACTAGTAATAAAATAGAACAACTGTAATTGCTATAGAGGGATCTTAAATGTACCCGTAGGTGCACATGTTAAGGGGTTGGCCCTTATGGTGCTGCTATTGGGCAGTCATCCAGCCTTTAGGAAGTAGGGCCCACTATGAGGTAATTGAGGGTATGGCCTTGCATGGGACTGTGTGACCTTGGTAGTTTGTCTTTGGTCCCTGACTTAAATAAAGCAAGTTTTTCTCCCCAAGGTAGTTTTCTCATCTTTTTCTGATTTGGGGGCATGCAGGAGAGTGGGTGCTTGCAATTGACTCTAAGGCCTTTTGCATATTAAGCAAGTGTTCTACCACTGCGCTGCAGTCCCAGCTGTCTTCTCTTATTTTCCTATTCCAAACGACTATGGTCCCATAGTGGATCTAACACAAATGTTGGAGTTCTCTTCTCTCCTCTCTCCCATCTCCTCCCCCTCTTCCTCTCCCTCTGTTTCTTTTTGGAGATAGGCTGGCCTAGAACTACATAGCCCAGAGTGGCCTCAAACTCACGGTGGTTCTCTATCAAACTCCCAAGCCCTCCTTCCTTTAACCTCCTGAGGTCTAGGATTATAGGCTTCATTCACCGTACCCAGTTCTGGTTGACCTTTCAATCAGTTTGTTTTCGTTGGTTTCTTTTGTTTGACTGACCTTTTGAAATAAGCCTTTAGCTACACATGATGATTTAAGCCTGTAATCCTAGCTACTCTGAAGTCTGAGACTGGAAGATTGCAAATTCAAAATCTGCTTGGGCTACGAGTGAGTTCAAGGCCGCTATGGGCAACTTAGATCCTATGTCAAAATAAAAGTCGAAGCCAGGCCTGATGTGCAGGCCTGTAATCTGAGCGCTCTGGAGGAGAAGGCAGAAGGCTCAGGAATTTACAGGCAGCCTAGGCTACATGAGAAACATAAAACAGAAGAAAAGGGGAGGTGACTAAAGAGATGGGTCAGTCAGTAAAGCTCTTGCTTTACACACATGAAGACTTGAATTCAGATCTTGCTAAGTCCCTGTTCTATTGCTGTAAAGAGACACCATGACCACGACAACTCTTGTAAAAGAAAGCATTAATTGCAGGCTTACTTGCACTTTCAGAGGGTCAGTCCATGATCCTCATGGCAGGAAGCAGACAGGCTTAGCACTGAAAGCTTTATAACTTGTCCCCACAGGAGGTAGGCAGAGAGAGCAAGATTGGGCCTGGCTTGGGTTTTGAAACCTCAGAGCCCACCTCCAGTGACGCACTACCTCCAACAAGGTCACACCTCCTAATCCTTCCCAAACAGTTCATTAATTGGGGACCAAATTCTCAAACATCTGAGCCTATGGGGGGCATTCTCATTAAATCTACCACAGATTACCAGAATCAATGTCAAAAAAAAAAAAAAAAAAAAAAAAAAAAAAACCAGCAAAACGACAAAAACTCAAGCATGGTGGCACATGCCTTTAATGCTGTGGATGGCAAATTGGGAAGCAGATAGGCAAGATGAGAGGCAGAGACAGGCAGACCCCTGGAAAGTCACTAATAAAGTTCCAGGACAATTATAGACCCTGTTTCAAATGGCAGAAGATACCTGATGACCAATATCTAGGTCCTCTGACCTCTACAGTATGCAGACCTGGAGCTACATATGCATTCTCCCACCCCAGACAGAAAAAAAAAATATGTTAGAGAGCTTGTCTAGCATGGAAGCACTGGATTCCATCTCCAGAACTGGAGAGACTATCTCCACAAATCTAGGCAGGAGGGAGCTCAGGAGAATACTGATAGAAAATGATGGGGATCAACTGGTCCACATTAATAATAAAATAGCATCCTAGTTTCAGTACACATATTTTTTTGAGAACACAGCTATCAATCTTGGTTTTTGTTTGTTTTCATCCTTTTGAGACAGGCTTTCAGTATTTGGGTAGCGTGGAATTCACTACGGAGACTAGGTTGGCCTTGAGCACCTTGGGTGATTCCCCTACCTCTATCTCCTAAGTGCTGGTGTTATAGGAATGCAACACCATACCCAGCTTTCATATGTGTACTTAAACAATTGAAGTAGGCTACAGCTAAGCTGGCCAATTCTCAGCAAAGCTCTGAAGTGGACGTTGGTGACAAAGCATCCTAAGGTTATGAACAGTAGGGTCAATGCTTTCTGATACACAATGCTTTCTGATAAAAACCTAATAGACTGTGGAGAGGGAGTTGTTTTTGCTATAAATCAGGATATTAAAACTAGAATAGGTGTGTGTACAGGCAAACAATTCCAGTAAATTAAAGGAATGCTCAGCTCGTAGCAAGTATTTTATTCTCCAGTGAGCAGCAAGGGGCTCAGCTGGGAATGGTGGGNAAGGCTGAAGTGAAGGGCACAGAATTTCCCTGGAGTAGGACTAGAGCCAGGCAGGGCCTTACATGTACTAAACAAACAAATGCCTTGTATACAATTGAGCTCCATCCCTAGCCCCCCAGATTTTCTTCAATGGAGCAATCAGAATATAACAAAACATCCTATTATTTACTGTTAATTGCCCACTCATATAAACATAAAATAACCTAACTTTTATCCTTTATATTTTATACCAAAATTAAAATTTCCTAAAGTTGGCTGATAGGTGAATGGCATTTGCTAAATTTAAATGATAAAGACATGGTAATAAAAAGGGTTAAAATAAACTTATCTTTTATTCTAAACTTTATTACTATCGTATATGTGAGTGTGTGGAGGTCAGAGGACAACTTTCAGAGATGGTTTCCTCCTCCCACCTTCCTTGGGGACAATTCTTATCTGTGTCTCATCTTGTGTAGGAGTGACAGGATAGCAGAAGCACACTACCAATTAGGGCTCTCAAAAATGTTTTATTTACTACTATTTTTCTCTGTGTGTCCGTGTATATGAGTGTACATGTGGAGGTCAGCAAACAAACTTGTCGAGTCGGTCTCTCCTTCCACCTCTACGTGGGTTCCCAGGATCGAACTTAGGTCATGAGGCTTGCACAGCAAGTGTCTAGCCATACTCTCCCTTCTGAGCCACACCAACGGCCCTGCACTGGCTTTTTTATACAATCTTCAGGGGTTGAAGGCTTGCTGAGCACGTGCCTTTTCCTGTTGAGCCAACTTGCCAGCCATGGCTGACTTTTAATCAAAACTGAATAAACTACAATAACTGCTTTTGAATTAGTCATCAGTAATTGTCACAATGTCTACAAGCTTCAAAAATGTATGCATCAAGAAGGACTAATGTAGGCATAGTGGTCCACACCCATATATCATCCAGCATTGAGGAGGCTGAGACAATAGGGGCTTGGGTTATATAGGGAGACCCTCCCTCAGGAAAAAAGGGGAGAAGGAGCCGGAGAAAGAAGAGGAGGAGAAGGAGGTCTGCCAACTCAGTATTTTTGAGAATATACTGAATATATAGTTACAGAAGCATCTTCTAAATACAAAATTTTCTAGGCCCTGAATGCTGAATAAACACATGATACTACTGATTCTTGGTTGATCATGTGATTTAGGAGTAATGGTGATTTTAGGGAATATCACTACAATATGCCTGAGTATGAAAACACTTTCTAGTTGCAGGCTCAGTATGAGAATGACTGAACTAGAAAGGAATTTAAAAGACAGTTGAAATTTCATTCTAAAGTATAGGCCCCAATGAGCTTTGACAGTGTCTTGGGAACCTGTTAGAAACACAGTTTCGCCGGGCGGTGGTGGCGCACGCCTTTAATCCCAGCACTCGGGAGGCAGAGGCAGGCGGATCTTTGTGAGTTCAAGGCCAGCCTGGGCTACCGAGTGAGTTCCAGGAAAGGTGCAAAGCTACACAGAGAAACCCTGCCTTGAAAAACCAAAACAAAAAAAAAGAAACACAGTTTCGCCGGGCAGTGGTGGCACAGGCCTTTAATCCAGCACTCCAGAGGCAGAGGCAGGCAGATCTCTGTGAGTTCGAGGCCAGCCTGGGCTACCGAGTGAGTTCCAGGAAAGGTGCAAAGCTACACATAGAAAAACCCTGTCTCGAAAGACAAAAAAACAAACAAACAAACAAAAAAACAAACACAGTTTCTCTAGTTTCACTCTA
>LZPO01007996.1:408235-422682 GCA_001675575.1 Neotoma lepida | reverse complement strand
GATNGATNGATNGATAGATAGATAGATAGATAGATAGATGATANAGATAGATAGATGATACTCAGTATGGATCAAGGTAAATTTCATACTCACACCATCTCTATTTTAGCTCTAAATTAGCCACACCTCAAACCACTCATTATTCCTGGTCTTATTTTGCTTNGAACTTCTTGCTCTTGTTTTTATTCAGTTGCCCAACTCGACCTCAAGCTTCAGGAATAAAGCAACCTCCTGCTTCAGCCTCCTGAGTAGCTAGAACTATGGGTGCATGGCACTGAACCCACATTTTACTGTTTAAAATAATATTCACAAGTGTAAAGGTCAATCAGGAGTAGATGGAAATCTACATTACTATATACACAATANGTAAGGTCATTTCTAATTGGTCCTAATAGTCATGGATGTAATTTTGTGCATAACACAGTGGTAGACAACTAGTGAACATTANCTGATTTTTATTATTTTTATTATTGTGTGTATAGGTGTTTTGCCTGCATGTGAGTCTGTGCACCATGTGTGTGCAAAATGGTAATTAGATTTTAGATTTAGATGCACTTTCTATACACTTAGGTTTTTAATGTATTTTTAAACTTTTCTATATGAGTATTTATTTGGCTACTTGTATGCCTGTACACCACATGTGTGCCTAGTGCCTGTGGCCATCAGGAGAGTGTGTTGAATTCCCTGGAACTGGAGAGTTATATATGGTTGTGAGCCGAGATGTGGGCNCTAGGAGCCAAATCTTGGTTCTCTGCAAGAGTAATAAGTGTTCTTAACATCTAAGCTATCTCTCCAGCCCCCATGTACACTTCTTTTATGGGAAATAAATAAATCAAAATTCTATATAGAACTGTCAAGTCAGTTCTGGCCTGTGCTCTGCAACCAGCAAGCTAGCTCACTATTCCAGATGACATCTATATTAACGACACCAGATTATTGAGAAATACGGAGATGGTAAGCATTGTCAAAATACTAAATTAGCAAAGTATAATATTTTAGAAGTTTTTAAAGCACAAATTTTGGAATGTTCTAAATAATTACATCTGTCCACTTAAGAACTCTAGTTTTGAAAGACTATGCCAATTCAAACATTTTGATATGCTATTTTTTTTGTCTTTTAAGAAACTTAAAGCAAATTTAATGACAGATCTCTCATTATACAGGTATTGACAACTGAAACTAAGAGGATTAAAATAATTTATTCATACACTAAACGATCATTACTGCCTAAAAGTATACACTAAACAACCCAGACATCAACAGTTTTGACCAACATTCAAAATTCTAGCAAGGTCCTTTAAGCTTCGATCAGTTATGACTATCAATTTGTTTGGGAATGCTAGATAAAAAGATGAATATTAAGCAACTTTTGTAACATGAATAGGTATGTAACTTTTCTTTGATCATCNTATTCTGACTGAAACTTTTGTTCTTTTTTTAGCTAATATATACATAGTTGTACTTGGGGCCACCTTTGGCTTCAGCCATTATAAACTCATTTACAAATAAAATTTTTATAAACTGTTTGAAAATGGAGCTGATAGATTTTGCCTCATAATATCTTAAGTTATGATATGATCTGATTTCATTGGAATAAAAAAACAAAGTCCATTTCATTTTTAAATTTCATCATACAGAATTTAGAAGGTCACATACAGCTTGCAACAGAGTGCTAAAAATTGGTTTTGGCATATTGTCATTGGAGTATGAACGTGTCTCTGCCTTCCTGAACTGAGATATGGGGCTGTGTAGTCCTAAGCAAAAAATAAAATAAAATAAAATAAAAATAAAAAAATCAGGATATATTTAAAGATTATAAAACAGCTGGTCAAATTAGGAATTAAACAGCCTGGTGTGCATAGTATTACATAATTCTGGCACTAAGAAATCTGAGGGAAAGGAGAATGGATATGGTAGTATTTCATCAAATACATATATGAAATTCCCAAAAAAAATTAGAGTAAAGCAAATAGCAACAACATTATCGAGGCCAGCCTGTTGTACATAGTTCGACTTTGTTAGGAGGAAAAATTAAATACATTTTAAAAATGTAAATTAAACACTGAGTTGTTGTATTCTAACAAACAGTTGTTAACATGGACCAGCTGATACAAAATGACAATTTTCAGTGGCCTTCCTTCAGTGGGGTAATTCTTCTGACTGTGGGAGGNCATGGCTGGAGGGCAGTAAGGGAACTAATCACACAGAACACTGTGGATGCTGATGGAGGCCAGAAAAAGATTAGAAGGTGTTCCAGGATGGAGAAGAGATCCTAAGGCAGTTGGAAGTCTAGGCTATCTAAGTGTTGAAGTAAGAGATCTGTGGGACCTCCAAGAATGCTCCTCCTAGTCTTCCTCCTCTTCCTCTTCTTTTTGGTAGAGGTGGAATGTATGGTATATGCTGTGAGTCTGTGTTGCATGTGTGCACTTGCCTTTGTGTGCATGTGTGGGAGCCAGAGTTTGACTTGGGCATCATCCTCTATCACTCTCCACCTTTTTTTTTGGAGATGAGTCACTCCAGGTCACTCACTGAACCTGGAGCTTGCCATGGGCTAGACTGCTGGGCAGCAAACTCCCGGGATTACCTGTCTCTGCTTCCCAGTGCTGGGATTATCGGCATATGCCACCGTACCCAGCTTTTATGTCAGTTCTGGGTACCTGACCTCAGGTCCTCAAGACTTGTGGTCTTAATTCTGGTTTCTATTGCTGTGAAGAGACATCATGAGCATGGCAACCTTTATAAAGGAAAACATTTCATTGGCACTGGCTTACAGTTTCAGAAGTTCAGTCCGTTATCGTCATGGCAGGAAACAGCACATTCAGGTAGTNATGGTGCTGGAGGAAGAGCTGAGAGTTCTACATCTTGATCTGCAGGCAACAGGAAGTGAACTGTANCACACTGGGCATAGCTTGGCATATATGAGACCTCAAAACCTGCTCCCACAGTGACACACTTCCTCCAACAAGGCCACACCTACCTCAACAAAGCCACTTCCTAATAGTGCCACTCCCTATAGACCAAGCATTCACACACTTGAGTCTATGGGGGCCGTTCCTAGTTAAACCACCACACTTGTGTATCAAACACTTTAACTCTGAGTCATCTCTATAGACTGCTCTTTTGTTTTTAATTGATACACAACTGTCTCATATGATGTCATTTTTAAATTCCAAAGGAATTAAATACAGTTTCAGACCTTGAAAGTTGAAAATAGATTTGTCCCAAGAATATTAGTTAATACTACATCAGAAAAACAAATCATTTGTGTGTGTGTGTGTGTGTGTGTGTGTGTGTGTGTGTGTGTGTGTGTGTGTGGTGTGGTGTGTGCAGGCACATGCATGCCTCAGTATCTGTATGGAGGTCAGAGGACAACTCCCAGAAGTGGGTTTTCTCCTGCCACCTTGTGGGATCCAGAGATGAAACTCAAGTTGTCAGACCTGCATGTTAGCACCTCTACTCCACAAGGCGTCTCGTTGGCCTACAAGTCACTTTTAACAATAGTTTGAATGATTTACCAAGTCAAATGCCACTATCTGTTGGCATTTCATGACAAAGGACAACTGCCACTGTGAAAACAACCATGCTTTCTACTACCCAGGTGACAATGCCCCCACCCCCATCCCTGTCCTAGGGACGTCGACCCTCTACTCATGTGCCCTGTGGACCCTCAGTCCTTTCTTGCTCTTTTTTAATCCTTTATGGTTTTGTGAGGCTCACTTCCCCCTCCCCCAGCTGACAAGGCGCTCCCTCAGTTCCTACCTGTTAAGAGTCCTGGGGGATTTGGGAATTTGCTTGTTTGTTTTCCTGAGGAACCTCTGTGTAGCCCAGGCTGTCCTGGAACTCACTCGGTAGCCCAGGCTGGCCTCGAACTCACAGAGATCCGCCTGCCTCTGCCTCCTGAGTACTGGGATTAAAGACGTGCGCCACCACCGCCTGGCTCAACATGTTTATTTTTTAAAGAATATTTTCACTTAGTATGAAAGTCTAGGGTAGCATGGGGGAGGGGGCTGAAGTAATGGCTCAGAGGTTAAAAGTACTTCTTGTTCTTGCAGAGGACCTGGTTCAATTCCCAGACCCACATGGCAGCTCACAAATATGCATAGGTCCAGTTCCAGGGGATCCAAGGCCCTCTTCTAACCTCCACAGGCAACAGGCACACATGTGTACACAGACATGCATCAAGCAAAACACTCATATTGCTAAAACAAAACAAATCTTTAAAAATTAAAAAGCTAATAAATCTAGATCGTTTCTTTTTCAGTGCAGGGAAAGGAACAAGCTCAGAGCCTTGAGCATGATAGACAAGCACTCCACCANGGAGCTACACTCCCAAATCTTGGAGTAATTCTCTTGACTTTGAAAATACTCTATCATCAGCCAATGCTTTCATTGAAATGTCATGTGTCCTTTCTTCTAGCTANTCTTAAGTTTTTCTCTTTGCTTCTGGTTTCCAATCTTTTTACTATGATGTTACTATTGTCATTTATTTGTGTTTATTTTTCCCGGGGAATGTAACTCCTCCTAAATGAGTACCTTGATATCTTTGGTCACTTGCAGAGAATTCTCAGCCTTTCTCACTTAACAGACAGCTTCTGGCTCATCTATATTCTCCTCTACTTCTGGGATTTCTACATGAGTCTTGGAACTTTTCATACATTCCTTGTTCTCTAGAACAACCCATCTCAAAGGTTCCCTGTCTCTCCATATTAATGTTTTAGGCTATTGTACCATAGTTATATTGCATATCATAAAGAAAACAATCCCTTACTTAAGGATGGACCCCAAAGTCTCTGAACAGCTTTCAAAGATCCAGTGTACAATGTCTTTATTTGATTTTTACCTTCTTGTGAATTAANTGGATGTTTCTGCTTTAAAAAGAAAAGAAGCATCAATCTCAAATGCTGTTTTCATACTTAAACTGTATTTTACAAGCATTAGCCTCTACTCACCCACACTGACGGAAAAAGTCTGTATCCTCCGTTTATTGCCAACAGCCAGGCATCTACGGTTGTGGATACAGATTTCTGTTTCAGTCTTCGTTTGAGCAGCTTCCAAAACATCATCCTATAGGTTTTTGGAATCTGTGCCAAATTCAGCTCGGATTAAGTTTCTTTGTTAGAATTGCTTTTTAAAAGCATCTGGACCAGGAATCATACACTGCTGCATGGCAGAGGAACATTTGGAAACCATCAGAGACACCATAATGAAGGATGACTACTATTGTGTGCTGTTCTTAGAGTAAGTAAAGGCTGTCACAGAAAAGTAATCTCATTAAGAATTTAGGGAATGCTAGGCTCTTAGCATTTAGAAGTTAAGCCCCTCATGACTTTACTTGAAAATGATAATATTCTATAGTATTATTGTTTCTAAAGCCATCATGAAAAAATTTCAGAGTAAAAATGAAAAATGTCTTTTTAAAACTGTTTTCAGTAGCATACACACAGGTCCAGGAGGTTTAAAATGTGTAGATTAATATCATTTTATTTTGCTTTCTCTTTAAACTTCAGTTTGCATCATTTGCATAAAGAGGTTGGCTTAAATATCTAGCCAGTGATAATCTACCTACCCTCTTAAAGATNAAGGACCAGTCTTTAATTTTAAAGAAAAAAACCTCTCCAAGCAAAATCTCTCATTTCTAGTGATAGCTATGTCATACTCAGAAGGCTCGACTTTCAATATGAGCCTTGGGCTCTTGTACTTGTGAAAGGAACCTCCGTCTACGGGCTTTAGGCTTTTCAATAGTTTCCACGGTGATTGATGGGTTTTGGAGAGATCGTTTGATTATCCCGTATATCACCACGAGGAGGGATATTTTAGGTTGACATCCAAGTGATTTAGTGGATAAGCTCCAGACCTAGAAACCAAAAGAAAATAGTTCTTTTTCTGTTTGGAGGGTGGCCTTTGTTGCTCTCTCTTCTATGTTACTCGTACATTTAGAAACAACTCTCCCCTCCGTGCTCACTTCAAAAGGATAGTGTGAACTTACAAGATCTTATTTCAACCCGAATGTACCTTCTCATGTCATAAAGGGGGTAATCAAATAATCCCTCTAAAATCCCATCAACCAATGAAATCATCCATTGACCATTTGAGTGTTAATTAAAATGTTATAGGTGTATGTGCACGTGTGTCTGCGTGTGTATATATGTATGCATGTGTGTATGTATGTGCACGTGTGTGCATGTAGGTATGCATATGTATGTGTATCTATATGTGTATATATGCGTTACTAGATCTTTCATATGGAGCTGAGTTTTTTTTTCAAAATCCCTAATGTATGTTTATTTTTATCATGTCATAAACAAGAACATATTAAGGTGGATGGATCCTCCAGAGAACAAGAAGTAGACTTCTGCTTCTTCATAGCCTCCCTTATCTCTACACTAAAGACGTAAAGTGTGAGCCTGGGCACTATGCTGCCATGAAGTTTTTATTTATTGGTGTAAGTATGTTTGGCTTTGTTCGGCTGAACACTGCTGGTAGGAGTTCCTGGCGTATGTAATACATTATCTTATTACACTCATTTTATGGGAGCTGATCCTGAAGGGACAGTGGAAGGAGAGCTTACTCCAGCTTCCTGGAAAAGCAATTAATCCTACTGCTCATGCGGCAGCCATGTCTGGGATTGTGCTGGTGTGCTGGCACCCTTTCTCCTTTTATTAAAACAGAAATGCAGCTGCTGACCAGAAGTGCAGCCCTACAAGTGGGCCTTTCATCGTGTTGCTAAGAGATTCATATCCAGGGCTGACATCATTTCAGTTGTGGCCTTTGCATTATTGGAGCTTGGGATTTCAAGTTTGTTTATTAAAGATTTAAAGCTATCGGTTAAATCACCAAACTGAAATCCACTTACTTTTCTCTACTACAATAAGTGGGCAAGGTGTGCTGGGAAATGTAGTTCTCAAATCTTACCCTCAGATGAAGTCTTTCAGTTGTGAAAATGCATCGTGTCAAAAAGAGTCTTTAGCATTTCTTCGTTGTAAGGAACGCTCATGTCGCTCCGTTTCTGATAAGTGCATTTTAGCCAAAAGCTTTAAGGTTGTTGACTATTAAATGTTAGTAAAAATAGTTAGCCCTAGTGGCAGCTTTACTGTGGACCTCATCTGTTTCTTATCAGTCTCTGAAATCACTAATTCTTTAAGACACACAGAATTCACAGCATTTATGATGATTTTTAATTCTCACTATAGTCTTATCTTCAGTCTCCCTTCACTTATGAGTCAGTCTTTATCATGGCTGTGCATTTTATATAGGAAAAACATAAATTAGGAGAATACTTTTTTGTTTGTGTTTTAATGTAAATTCTATTTTAAATAGAACTAACATTGTATCTGGCACAAAGGCTTTTATAATGGCATTAATGAAACAAGAAGTTCATAATTTAAAATGTCTCCCTTTGGGGTCATTACAGCTCTTACCTTCTTACTAAATCAAAGTCTGTTGGGCTCAACTTCTGACCACCATACAAATTATCATAATAAAGACCACTGAGTATTATCCAATGGCTCTGTGTGTGTGTGTGTGTGTGTGTGTGTGTGTCCAATGCATTCTTCATATGTGGGTAACTAATTGGACTTTGTTGTTGATATTTTGATATTAACGATGAGAATAACATTTAGGAAAAAATGCAGTAAGGACTGTGACATCACTTTGGGTTATTTAAAAAAACCACTGAAATGGCCTGGCACACGCCTTTAATCCCAGCACTCGGGAGGCAGAGGCAGGCAGATCTCTGTGAGTTCAAGGCCAGCCTGGTCTAGAAAGTTCCAGGACAGCCAGGACGGTTACACAGAAAAACCTTGTCTCAAAAAATAAAGAGCACAAAACAAAACATCCTGAAATGTTTAATTCCGTGTTGAGGAGGCAGAATGACGTCAATTGAGACATTCACGTTCTTCAGATACCAGCTTTGCTGCTGCATCCCACCCCTCAACTGTGTGACACTACAGGGCACTCTCCAGTCCCACTCAACTCTGATGCCCTTAACAAATTTGCAGATTCTTTTTCTGTTCAAGAGTGTTGACAAATACTCCATCAGCTCTAGCAATAGGCAGGAAATTTTATTAAAAGCCCAATGAATGGAGAGGAGAACTCACACTGTAAAAGGACCTTCTCCCTGAGCAGGGCTTGAGTTTGAATTTTTGCTAGGGCGTGGTTGTGAGAGCATGTGGACCCTGTCATCGGAGCTTCTTACAGGGAAGGGAGGATTCAGGATGCCACCTCTGCTTTTCCCCAGTGTGAGCATGTTCAGATCTGTCACGGTGCTGGAGAATGTGGTTTCAGCATTCAGCAATGAGCCCCAAGTCATTTGGGATATGAACATGAGGTCCAGACAAGATTGAGGCAGTCTGGAGCCCCAGCTCCTCGGAGTTTGGAAATATGTGATAGTTGATGGTGAGCAGCTGGGGGTATCCCGCCATCGCTTCCTATAAGCAAACAGCCCACAGGACAACTGATGATTAGTAATCTCAGGTGGTAACAACCCTCTCCTCTCTTTGCTCCTCATTCGTGGGGGGACGTTGGGAAGTGACGGCCCATCTTCTGCTGGCTGTAGGTGCCATCCTTTCTGAATTAAATGACCAAAACTTCACCTGGCTAAACGGAGGTGTGTGTCACCAGCTCCAGATGTTAGTTTAGGGACATCAGTAGCCAAGAGATGGCCACTTGCCTGGACTGTNGCCCAGATGATTAACCTAAAGCCTAACAGGTAAGTGCTCTACAGCTGAGCTGTATCCCCAGTCCTAAGAGAAATATAAAAAAAAGAGTTAAGGCTGAAGGTTCCAGGTGGCACACAAGCTTGAAGGAGGCCTAGCACATCAGGAGAGCGGAAGTATAATTCCTAAAATTGATGAGATCTGGCCAGCTATGAGAGGCCAACATAGATTCCTTGTCTGCGTTCCAAGTGTAGGGGTTTCTTTCAAACACTGAGGCGTGAGGTGGGTGCACGGCTGAGAGGCCTTTTCTCTACAAGCAAACCTCAGGTAGAGCACCTGCAAGTCTCAGGTGGAGCACCAGCTGCTCTCTTGACCCACGAATAATCCCAGGGTGCAATGCAGGAAGCCACTCTTAATGGCTGCCAGGCTACTTGAGTCGCACTTTCTGTGCAGGTCAAGAATCCTTCTGTCCACCTGGAAAAGGCTTCCATAAGTACCAGAAGGTCCCCTAGGGCTCTAGGGACCCATGGCACAGCAGCAGAAAGTCAACTTGACCGTCTTCTCCTGGGTAAGCCACTTATCCAGACAGGGTTGATGCTTCCAAACAGTGAGGGGGTGGTAATTGGTTTGACATGAAGAGCAGCTCTCTGCAGGCCCTTGTACTATTATGGGTGGGTTAAGGGTTGTCACAGATGTGTGACTTGGGTGTTCAGTGCCTCTTCTCTATACCAAGTCTTCTGTGCTGCCTTGGTAACCTGGGTGGCTGTTGCTTCAAACCCTCAAACCATCCTGAGCATGGGCTGTTTTTTGGAAGTCCCTGGATAGTTCCCTTTCTTTCTCAGCGTGTCCTTACTTGTTGATAGGTCAAAGGATTCGGGGGTATAGGAAGCACAGACACCATCAGAAGTCCCCTTTTTGTGTGGCTTGCTGTCATTTCCCATCAGTCTCCCCACTGGTGCCTCTGTTTCCCCTTTCTCCTATTTAGCATGCACGTCAGAGAGCAATCCATTAAATCTTTGGTGTTGAGGTCTCCATGGGGAGGTCCTGGCTTTAGCCGTTTCCTCCAGTGGCACATATCACACATTCAGCCATCTTTGTTCTTCCACAACATAGGTACTCCCATCTGTGACTCGGTGGGCTCTTTGTACTCCCTGTGTATATCAGTGGGCTGTTTAAAAGTTGAGGTCTACACAAATGGGTTTCACCAGTAGCTTCCAGGTACTTGTAGACCACTTTGTGGAGCCTAATGGGGAGTGAGGGGCTGGGTTTAGCATTGCACGGGTCTTTAAAGACATCTCTGGGTTATCCGGGGGGTTAACTGAAACATTTAATTCCAGCTTTCAGAGATTGACAGATAGGACCTCCTCCAAACAATGCATGTAGATTCTTAAATGGCTAGGGCATGACCATACAACAGAGCTGATGCTTTTGGGTGACAGTGCTAAGTTCTGAAAGCACCAATCCAAAAAGTTTCAACGGCGTGTTTTCACCTTGATGAGGTGTCTCAGCTGTGAGGAGTTAGCCAAACACCAATTCATGGGCCTCCTTTAGTGTGGGTATTTGGTGGGAGCAGCAGCCACTGCAGGCTTGGGGACCATGCCTGGATATCTGGCCTAATTACTTTGAGAATTATGCTGCTATCCAAACTCAGAGTCCTGTTAGAGTAAGCACTCTTGGGCAATGGCTTGTCTCTCAAGACTGGGTGGGTCAGGTAGTCAGGGAACTCAAGCCCCCGACCTCCCATGCAGGCCCCTGCAGGACCCAATGATTGAGCTTTNAAAACACTGCTCATACACGCCAGTCCACTCCCAGGCTCACTGTCTTTTCCTTGCAGAAGTTCAGATGGGGCTTCTGTCATTAAGCCAGAATGGAGATCGTGTGCTGCATAATCCTGTCATGCCCGGGAACTGCCTTAGCCACTTTTGGAGGGGCTGTTGAATGGCAAATGGCTTCAGTCTATTCCGCAGGACGTCTCTTCATTCTGTCTCTAAAGACTCCTAAGTAAGTAATGGGTTTTTGAAAACTAGGCTTAAAGAAAAAGAGGTTTTACATTTGTTTATCAAGTGTGAGTTTGCATGCATGGAGCTCAGAGGACAACTTGCAGGAGTCAGTTCTCTGTATCTGTCATGTGGGTTTCAGAGATCATCAGCTCAGATGGTCAGGCTCAGTAGCTAGTGTCTTAACCAGCTGAGCCATCTCACGGCCCTGGAACTAGGCTTTTNTTCTTTTTCTTCTTCTTCTTGGTAACATACCTTTCAGCTGTCAAGTGGTTAGATGTGGATAATATGTTTAAATCTGACAGTTCTCTCAATGGACTAACAAGTTTAGGCTCAGCAGGAGACCTGACTCGACTCTGGGTGTTGGTGACACAAGATGAGTNNGTNTTTACACCCCTGCTACAGGACTGTCCAGCAGAACTATGGCTTTCTGTTAGAAGGAACAGATTTGGGACAAAGTCCTTTACTGTCCTCACCTTAATCATCAATCACATATCTGGAGTGTTACCAGTCAATTGCAAACCAGGACTCCTCAGAACTCCCTCATGTTCAATTTGCCNGAATGGCTCACAGAATTCAGGAAAGCCTTGCCCTCCAAAGCAGTGTTTTGTTATGAGTACAAAGGAATAGTCAGGGAAAGAGATGCTTGGAACGGAGGCTAGGAGGGGCAGGCTGAGCACAGGAGCTTCTGACCCTNTGGAACCAGGGTGCGCCACTGGTACCNCTGTGGATTCANGGGCTGGGAGAGTCACACCTCTGGAGACTGGATCATTACACAAGCATTACTGAACCTGTTGGCCATTTGCTTGAACCCTCCTGCCTACCTCCACAACTCCCTAAAGGTTGGACTGGCTCGAGACAGCATCTCAGTCTGTATCCCAGGGGTTGGCCTCCAAAGCAGGATGTTTCTGTTAGGATTAACNCTATGTAGGCTTAGCTTTCAAGCCAAATGGTTAGTCTCTCTGATGGCCACCCTTCATCCTGAAGCTATCCTGAAGCTACCCAGCAGTCACACAATGAACACAACAAATAGTCTATTAAAAGAAAGGCTGGGGTGAGGGCAGCATTGTCTGAACCAGAAATTGGGGGAAAAGACACAGTGTGCACCCCTCACTACATACACGAATTTCCAAACCACTGTTGTCTTAACAATGGTTACAATTAAAAATACTTCTCATTTTGGAAAAGAAAGATANTATATTTGTATATAGTGCAAGGGTATTTTATATGCAGTGGTCATCACTAAATTAATGGTAGTCTCTAGTAAGAGTTGCAATATTTTCTACATAAAAAGTGTGTTTAAAGACCCATAATAGTTACTTATTTTGAAATGGAAATGACATCCTGATTNCCAATTTTTATTTTTTGAAATCTTAAATTTAGAGCAGGCACCAAACACCATTTGGGGTACTTCTGCCTACTGGAAAATTTATTTATCAATAGCCAAATTGCAGCCAGGGTGTGGTGGTTTGAATGAGAATGACTCCCATANGCTCATATATTTGAAATACTTGGCCCCAGTTGGTTTAACAAACTGTTTGGGAAGGATTAAGAGGTGTGGCTTTGTTGGAGGAGGTATGTCCCTGGGGGTGGACTTCCATCTTTCAAAGCACACAGTATTCTCAGTCACCTCTCACTGCCTTGTGATGATGGTCTCAAGATGTGAGCTCTCAGCCATTNCTCCAGCATTCTGCCTGCCTGCTGCTGTGCTCTCCACATGACAAGCATGTACTCACCCTCTGGGACTGTAACCTCAAATAAAGTCTTTCTTCTATAATTTGCTTTGGCATCATATCACAAAGAAAGGTAACTAAGACACAGGGTAGCTTTGTTGCTGCAGTTTGTCAGTGTAAGGTCCTGTGTTTCTTCAAGCACACGCTGTTGGTACCAGTGCCATAGTTTGAATGTTTACTGTCCCACCTAAGGCATGTATGTCAAAGGCTTGGTCCCCAGGGTACCACAATGGGAAGGTAGTAGAACTTTTGAGACATGTGTCCTAGAGGCAAACCTTTAGGTCATTGGGCCAATCTTGAAGGGACTGTGGGACTTTGCTTTTAGCCTTGCTTCCTGGTCACAAGAGGAATAGTTCCATCCTTCACNGACCTCCAGCTGTGATGTCTTACTACAGGCCCAGAACAAAGAAAGAAACCAGCTGTGGAGTGGAGCCTTCAAAGCTGTGAGCCAGAATGAACCTCTCTTCTCTTTAAGATAATTCCCCTCAGGGATTTTGTTTCACTGACAGAAAGCTGCTTAAACACAACCAAAAATTCAGATCAGAATAACACTTTGTATCAGCTCATATGAAAAGNGCTTATCATCAGTAGGAGAGTTAAAATTTCAGAAACTATAGCATGATAGAATAATTATTTCCAGACAGTATTTACCATTTGTTAATATGACAACCACAATAGATTTCTTTACGAATCATGAATGAATGGTAGTATTCAATCTTTCAGCTACAGAAACTGAGCAACCATGATAGGTTTTTTTNAAATTATGTTTATCTATCTTGTATATATCGATGTATACATGTCACAGCATGAATATGGAGGTCAGAGGAAAACTTATGGAAGTTGGGTCTTGTATTGGTCACTTTCATAAAACTCCATGACCAAGGCAATGTATAAAATGACCCATTTAATTGGGCTTACAGTTCCAGAGGGTTAGAGTTTATCATGGCAGTGGGAAGACGTGGTGGCAGGCGGCAGGAACAGAAGATGACAGCTCACATCTTTATCTACAACCAGAAGATAAATAATGTAGTAGGAATGGCAGGAGTCTTTTGAAACCTCAAAACCCACCCCCCAGCCACACACTGCCTCCAAGAAGGCCACACCTCCTAATGCTTCCTAAACAGTTCTGTCAACTAGGGACCAAGCATTCAAACAGGAGCCTGTGGGGACTGTTCTCATTCAAACTACCAGAGTTCTCTTCCTCCTGTGGAAGAGAAGTGAACTCTAGGGATTCAACACGAGTTGCCAGGCTTGACAACAAGTTGCTTTTATTCACTGTCTTGTGAGAGTATGAGTTAAATTAAGATGCCTCAACTCCTAGGTCTCTATGTGAATTTTTATGCTAGTATATTTTCCAAATAATCAGTAGTTTCAAGTCCTGGGTTCTGAGAAGAGAAGGCATTAGATTGAGCTATGATTGCTACCACCACCACAAGCAGATAAAATAAACAACTTTAAAAATTTGTCTTTTACATTNAAAAAAAATTGTAGTTGAACTTGATGGCTTACACATGTAATCCCAACATTCAGGAGGCCAAGGCAAGGGNATTTCCATGAGTTGAGGCCAGCCTGTGCTCAAAGGTAAAACTCTGTCCCAAAAACAAAACAAAGAAAAGAAGATCCTCATGTCAGTAAAAACCGTTTTTCTTCTATGGGATTGACAAACACAGTAACACATTCTTTACAAAGAACTAATAATATTAGACGTTCTGAGTAGGGAATGTGTATTCATAGAATCATTGTTAGAGTTTGGGACATGTAGAACAACCATCGGAAGAAAGGGCCTTTTCTTTAAGGGTGAAAATTAACTTAAGATAGCCTGAAAATAATTTATCCAGTGCTCTGAATTTCTTTTAAAGTAGCAAAGCCAAAATAATGCTCAGTGTTTATATATAAAGGTAATAATCATATAATCAACTATATTAGCTACATCTTATCTAATTTTGTAAGTATGTTATGCTTGATATTGTGGGTTTACATGTGTGTGCCCTTTGGGGTCTGTGTGTGTGTATGTGTGTGTGTGTGTGTGTGTGTGTGGTGTGACAGTAGCTAGGGAGTGAGAA
>LZPO01007996.1:380076-394615 GCA_001675575.1 Neotoma lepida | reverse complement strand
GGCACTGTGGTAATCATCCCTAGCTTCCCTGTTTGTCACCGCTGTGTCTCTGTGTCCTGTTGAGGGTGCCTCCTGAACTCTCCATGGAGTTGTTCTTACCATCGCCCTCTTCTGTGTGTGTGTGTGTGTGTGTGTGTGTGTGTGTGTGTGTGTCTCCCCTCCGGGAGTTTTAGGTAACCGTCTCCCTACCTCTACTCTCTTTCCATTCCTCTGCAACTAAGGTTGCATATGTTTCTCTCTGAGGTGATCTCACTCTGCAGCCCAGGCTGGCCTGGAACTCCTTATGTAGCCCAACCTGGCCTCAAACTTGCAACAATCCTCCTGCCTCACATTCCAAATGCTGGGATCACAAGCNTGAGCTACCATGCTCAGCTTGCATATCNGTTTTGCAGCATGTGTGTCCATGAACTCAGCTGAATTCTTTAATGTGGCTCATTAGGCCGTGTATGATCTGTCCTAATCTTCCACTGTCTCCCTAAGAACTCTAGCCACATGTCACTTCTGTCTGNCCCTACAATACCTGTGACTCTCCTGCCCTGACCTCAACAATGCTCCCCTTGTCCTCACACTAGCTTAGCTCTCTCTTGAGATACGTCCCTTTCACAGCTCTTCCCTCTAACTCCTCCTTTACCATTTGACTTCCTCACTGGATGAAGTCTCACGAGACTGTGTGATTTACNCACCTTGGGATCCCCATCCACTGCCTTTCAAGTAGAAAGACACTTGTTGGCACAGTTGTTTGAAAGACCAAATTGCCAATAGTTAGCAGTCATTTCGCTTTGTTGAACAAGCAATCTTAAGAGCAGATAGACTCCACCTCACTGTCCAGAGGATAATGACCCTCAGCGAGCTTAGTGCCATGGGGGATGTTATTCTTATATCCAAGATTCTGGAATTCTCAGTGGGATTGTCTTTAGGATATGTGATATCCTCTTCCACATCCTCTGCATAGTGGTCTCATTTTCAGGTTGGGTTGTTTTCTGGAAATAGCAAAACCATTCATAGCCAAGGTGGAGAACCAAACTGGGAAACACTGTCAGAGGTGAAAAATTGGATCTGACTGTAAATAAGCCTGGCTCTTCATATAGCTCATAAACTGGCAGTCCCGGAGGAGAAATTCCAGAATGTTCTGAGCTATGGCAGGATTGCTGGGATGTTTGTTTAGCTTCCCAAGGGAAAATCTTCTTGGAGGCACAGCTCATTTAGGTGTATATAGTCAGGAATCAGTTAAAAATTCATTTCCCTTACATCTATTCTCTGTGTACACNTGAGCTCTTCTCAAAGCTTCGGAAATAGTACAACATAGTAGACAGAGCCCAGAAATCAGCAAAAACTCAATAAGTGAAATGCAAGTTAATCATCACTATAATTTGGCCAAATAGCGATGCAAAGTTACTCTAGCCTGGACACTGTAAATGCCTCCCCGGACAGAAGCATGAAACAAAACCTGATCTTCTGCCAAGCACACACTCCCCAAGGTGCCAACCTCTATGAGATGGAATTGGTCAGCTCACTGAGGTCAAGGAGAGCCCATGGTTCCCTGCACAGGTGATGACTTCTGACTGGTCTGCTATCTCAAAATATGTATTGTGGGGCAAAGGGAACTGATGGTAAGAACAGAATTACAGAAATACCCCATTAGGAGCAACAATAATAAATGTCATTTAGATCCCCTACTAAAAGCCAGAAATTGTGCTAAGTACTCAATATATGTGTTACTTTCGTAGTTTGAAGCCAGAGTTAGGAGAGGCTAATGGATTTGGCCATTATCACACAATTAGCAGTTGGGAGAGCCAGGGTGAGCACACCTCATAGACATGATTCCAAAGCTCTTGTTCCTCCCATGTCCTTCAAAGCTTGATGAAGCAGAGCCAAGCCATCAGTGATGCTAAGATGGCGGGAACATGTTAGCCTCCGGCTTGATAGCTCTCCTTGGCATCTTGGTCTTCCTGAGATGTGTCCTTCAACAGTTTTCTGCTACCTTCAACTTCTTGTTACAAAATTGAGTATTTTCCAGTCGTTACTTCATTGTCCAAATAGTTGTCCTGTGACTCAGATCTGTCTTTGTCATGTGACCTGCTCTATGGACACCAACTTCTATGACCTTTGCTTCTTATACTATTGGGTTTTTTTTTTCTGCTTGATAATTGAGTCTTGTAGCAAGGGTCCTGTGCTGTTGCTCCCTTTAGGGGAGGGGGCCAAGTACGTGCAGAGAGAAACCACACAGACTCCGGAAGAATGTCTAAACAGCAAGCTCAGTTTACTCAGGAAGAGGCAAGCCTTATATACCCTCCGCCCCATCCTGGGGGAAGGTCTGATGAATATGCATCTGCTGGTGTGACGTGGCTGCCTCTCATTGGCCCAGGTCATCTCTGGATCATGTTTCAGCTGCTGTTGCCAAGGCCCTTAGGCAGACCCAGATTGGCTCTCAGAAAATATCTTTTTTACTGGTTTGGGCCGGGTGGCCCTCAAACCTGTTAGGGATGAGTCATCCCATAGAGTCTGACATGGGAAAGGACAAGGGGAGACCNACATAATATGTCCAGTTACTAACTCCAAAACCTATACCTTGCTCAAGTCCAGGTTCCATTCAGGGGCTGTACTTTGCCGGAAGAGGCTGTTAATTTCAAGGGAATGTATCAGTGATCACATTTTTGCATATCCACATACCCCTACCTTGATCATGTCATTATGGGTATGGAACCATATTACACTACTGTTTTTTCTTTGTGTTTGGTTTTGTTTTGTTTGTTGTTGTTTGGTTTTTTGAGACAGAGTTTCTCTGTGTAGCCCTGGCTGTCCTGGAACTCCCTCTGTAGACCAGGCTNGCCTTGAACTCACAGAGATCCACCTGCCTCTGACTCATGGGTGCTGGAATTAAAGGTGGANGCCACCACTGTCCAGCTACGCTACTGTTTTGTTTTGTTTTGTTTTTTAACTTTGTGCCCTTGCTGAGGATCTNTATAGATAGACTGACATGTGATCTTTCTTCTGCCTTGGTTTAATTAGCAAGGAAAAGACTAGGGTGCAAGACCCCTTTGTACCCAACGTCAGGAAACTTCCCTGTAAAGGAAATGAGAAAGGAGTCAGGAATTCAGTTCCTACAAATCAACAATGTATATTTTTCCTGAGACAGGGTCTCATGTATCCCCNGATGGCCTGAACTCTCTGTGAAGCTGAGGATGGCCTCATTCTCCTGCCTCCACCTCCAAAGTGCTAGAAGCTTAGGGATATTGCACCTCTATACCTAGTTTTGAAGTGCTGGGTATTGAATCCAGGGCTTCAGGCATTCAGGTGATCACTCTCCCAACTGAATCCCATCTGAAGCAATACATCTAAATATATACAGAACCATGGATCTGTTTTTTTTCTACCAATTTACAAGCGAGCGCAGTCTCTTTTGTGAGTCTTTTCTCGTGTTTATTCCTGATGAATTTGATGACATTTGCTTTAAGGTCGGTGGAGTCTGTTTCCAGTTTATCATCAATTTTAACTCTCCATCTGTCCCTCACCATGCATCACTTCATGGTAAGTATCTCTCAAGTTGCCTTTGTTCACAGGGCTTTTGTTCACAGGCCTCTAAGCTATGGTCTGGATTCTGTAGGAGCACCCTACACCACACTGAGAAGATGAAGCACATTCAAAACAAAACCTATCCAAGAGAAACGTTGTCAAGGGTATAAGGAACCATCAGAAAGAGAACACAGAATGAGGAGAAATGAGTGAAGTCTTAACCTTCTGTCCTGGTGGGTCTCCGTCCATCTANACCCTTAGCCAACATCTNACTCGGAGCAGACTAAAAAATACCATTAATCTGCTAATACTAATTTCCCAAGTGTTCTAGAGAGCAACTTAGCAGCAAGAATTCCTGTTCTCATCAAGTGATCAAGGGAAATAAATCACGATAGGATTTGCACAGTGATGTTTAGGCACCTTGACATTAATATTTAGAGAGGCTTAGCTTGCATGTTCCTTTGTTATCTATCCGCTAGTGCNAGCATCCTTCTGTGGAGCTGTAAGTGTGAGAAAGAAGTTCCATGATAGCAGAGTGTTCAGGAGCTAAGACTTGTCAAGAAATGAACCAGAAAGGGAAATATAAACAAACGTTGAAGAAGTTAGAAATAATTTTTGCAGTTGTTCTAATCGTAAATCATTACCTTCAGATTGACAGTAAGAAATGCACTCTGGCAGATGTGCTAACACACATCTGTGATTTCAGCCCTGGAGGAGGTAGAGGCAGGGGGCTCAAGGAGTTCAAGGTCATCTTTGACCTCATGCCAAGTTCAAGACCAGCCTAAAATACACAAGACCCTGTCTTTTTTTTGGGAGAGTGGGGGGGGGGGNGACTTACAGTTAGAAGTAGACTTCACCCTTACACAATAGTTATCCAAGACAATGTATGACGTGCCTTTTCTTAAAATTCTGGTTATGATCCAAAAAAATGGATAAAAAGTTATAGTTTAAAAAATTCTGGTTTAAATTGTTAATAGTTTTTGTTTGTTTTGCTTTTGAGACAGGATCTCAAACAGTGACCTTGAATTTCTGCTCCCCCCTCTACCTCAGAATGCCAGAATTACAGGTGTCTACCACCATACCCAGTTTCTAACATGCTGGGGCTCAAACTTGGGTCTTGGTACATGCTAGGCAAGCACTCTACCAAGGAGCCCATGAATATAAGTTAATGATAACACAGGCTGAACCAAGGCAACTTGAATAAGAGAGATATTTAGCATGATCCAAATGTGTACATTTTCTTTAAAAGAAATTTGGTGTTCTTTGCTTAATAATTTATTATTACACTCATCTGAGAATCAAGAACATTTTGTTTACCATTTATGAATCAGACAAGAAACATCTTTTCTTCATTTTATGCCCATTTTTAAACAAAGGATATGGTGCAAATGGCATTCTGTTTTTTTCAACATTCTCAGAAGGGAGCTGTGTGCACTCAACATGACTGAGGGTCCTGCGTGGACTGACTGCTCTACAGGGGAATAGTACCAAAGCAAAGATGTGTTTATTGTTGTTGTTTAAATATCAACCCGTGTGGATTTTAACNGCAGAGTCTGCTTTCTCAACTAAATCACGTGTATCAAATTCTCGCATGGGATGGCGCACGTGGGGTGCAGCTGGCTGCATTACCAGCTAGAATTTGGGTTTTATTAACGGCCCCAGTGAAAGATCCCTGCCCACTATCTGGCTTCTTCATGGCAGTACACACTGAACATGGCTTTTGCACAGTTATTTAAAGCTCCCTCAATTAGAAATTGCAAGATAGCTGTCATCAGACTTATATATCGTAGACCTGCCAAGTGTCTGGCGGAATTCATATGTGCAACAGATTAAATACATAGATTGTTTTCTCATCTTGAAGCAAATACATTGCTTTTATAGCTAATGGAAAAGTCAGAAGTATTTCCATTATCTTGGTCTTAAAAATATGCACCAACAGACCAAATGCATGTTGTTTTCTCTTTTGTTTTTTTTTTAAATAACATTTAGGGAGTGGATAAAATGTCTTTGTTTTCATCTGAGTGAAATTTAGCATAAATTTTAAAACATGAAATGTAAAAATTATGAGGAATAAGAAGCTTTTGAGAGAGTAGAGCAATAACCTTGCCTGTCTGGAAAGCCCATTTACAGCTCGCTCTACTTTGAGANGGTATTGTGTCATATACTAGGAGCTGCCTTAGGAGGTAGAGAAGGCCTCGGGCGTGGTCTTAGCTCAGCAGTTCATTGATGGAGTAACCTCAGACGACTTGATTAACCTTTTGAGGTCTTGGGTCCCTAATTTTAAGAATGAAGACATTGAGCTGTATGGTTTTTCAATTCCAACTATCTTGGGAATAGTGATTTAGCATGTGAATGTCAGCAAACAAGATTTCTTCACGTTCTGTAACTATTCGGGTGTCCAATGTCAAGGGTTAGAGGTACAGGCCAGCTTTAAACATTGTTTTAAAAGCTCTAAGCTGTCCTAGAAACAAATAGAAAGGAAGTCCCTAGCAGTCTGTTCTGGTTTCATCTAAGTGTAATAGCTGTTCTGAAAGAATAAACCACACAGAAAAATACATTAGCAAAGACTGAAGAGAAGAATAGGATAAGCCAGTGTTCTCATCTCCCCTTAGTGGAAAATGGCAATGTGTTTTTACACAATTGAATTCAACAAAAATTATGCTTGCTTATGAATTCTAGCACTTCCAGAGGGGTGGGGGATGGTTGCCATCTGGAGCCTACAAGTTTCTTCTTCATGTAATCACGGCGATGACATCATTCACAAGCAGCAGAACACAGGAAAGCGGTTAGCTTTCATTCCACAAGGTGGTGTGTTTTATGTAGACGCTAGCTGGCGTGGCGTTTTCCTTCTGCCTCTAATGGTGTGTGCTTTTTAAATGGTTCCCTTATTTCTGCCTTGTTTGTACATCACTTATAATCCTGCCTCAGGGTCCAGCAAACTGTCTGATACCAATGCAGATCCGTGTACTTGCACACAAATGGATAGCGCATGCCAAGATATTCTGTATTGTCCTCAGTAAACACACACNGAGCATGTTGTTGACCCTCATCCCAAGGAGGACTCCAAATGTGTCCCCTCCCAGCAAGATCAGCTTCCTGTGTGGTTTTCCTCTTGTGGTTAACATTTAAAAAAAATACACCTAGAGAAATAATATGTTCTTTTACCTATAATTAGTATTTGCATGGAAAGCTTCTATAAAAAAATGTTATTGCAAGTTATTTGAAACAAAAATTTAAGATCCACTGGGAATAAAGTTTACAAACTCTAAGAATCTACCTAAGGGGGCTGGAGAGATGACTCAGTGGTTAAGATCACTTGATGCTCTTACAGAGGACCAGAGTTTGGTACCCAGCACCTGTATCAGGTGGCTCACAACCACCTGCAACTACAGTTCTCGGCNATCCAACATCCTCTTCCGACCTCTGTGTGCACCCACATGCACACTCAAACACACACACTCTCTCACACACACACACAAATAAATAAATAAAATCAACTGAAAAGAAATCTACCTAGGACATTTTTTATTTTTAAATTTATCTTTTGTGTGCGTGCATGTTTTTGTGGGAGGTCAAAGGACAACCTCAGGTGTTGGCCCCACCTTCCACCTGGTTGAGACAGAGTCTCTTGTGGGCTTTTGGGATTCTCCTGTGTCTGCCTGCCATCTCTCTAGTGGGATTACAGATGAACACTACTGTATCTATTCAACATTAGCTGAGCGCTGGGCCTTCAAACGCAGTCCTCACACTTCCATGGCAAGGCCTTTACCCAGTGAGCCATCTCCCCAGCCCAGGCCTTCTTTCAGATACCTAAGGACCTGCCCTCCACCTTCATGGTAAGGCGTTGTCCACCTCTTCTCTCTCTTATCTGTCAAACACTCCAGTGCCTTCCTTGTGTTAAGGGCTGACAACACAAAGGGGTTATTATTGATGATTGAGCCTGATATTCAGCAAGGTGATGGAAGTGAAAGCTTTATCCAGAGAGTAATCCCTCATCTCACACAAGGTCCTTGTTTTCATTACTGAGCTGGTGTTGCTTTTTCCTTCCTGTGTGCTTTTTCCTTCCTGTGTCCGCTACAGTTTAAGTTCCTTATGGCTTAAACACCACGTCTTCCTGGGGTTGGGGGACCTCGGTAAATACATTTAAAATATTTTAGTTTCACTGTTACTTCATTATAATTTCTACTTTAAAACCACTTTATTTTCTCAAGGTTGACTCAGGATTAGAAAAATGGAGGGGATTGGATGGTCTCAGCCTTGGGCCCTTGGGGACTGGAACTCAAATGCTGTTTATTTAGAGGATTATCAAAGATATGAGCTCCGAGATCAAACTCCAAGAGCAAACACACTGACTAACAGGGCAGGGTAATGGAGGGTTTAGCTGTGTCTACAACAGACATGAGCAGTTGTCTTCTGCTCTGAGAGGGACTGATGATAGCGTTCCTGTTGAAATCAGTGATCAAATGCTCTCCTAACCTGGAGATTAGCTCACGGCCTTTCTACCCAGGACATGAAAGACGGCATGCCAGGATGGAACAGCCTTTCTCTTTGTGCTGAGAGGAAGTGATAAATGGAAGGGTAAATCTTACTCAAACTGAAAATGCCTGTCTTTCACTCAAATTGACTCATGAGAACTTTCAGTATTAGGATTAAGCCAATCAGAGGAAGAAAGAATACAGGATGCAGAAGAAAACATGTTCACACTTCCACAGTTTCAAGTTTGAAACAGTCGGCTAATTATCTTACTCCGTTGTGATCCACTGTCATGCCTGGTGCTTTGGTGCAGAAACAGCTAACAGAGTGACTCTTCCAGCACCCTCCAATGTGTGTGGCTGCTGATGCTGTAAGGATGGAAATCGCAGATCATTTCAATGAACAGGCTTGCATAGATCAGAAGAAAGTGGCCTAAATCCAGAGCCAAGGCCCATCTTACTGCAAAGAACTTTTTTGTTTGTTTCTTTTTGTGAGTTGTGGGGAGTAAAACAGAGTCTCATGTAGCCCAGGCTGGCCTTGAACTTGAATTTGCTATGTAGCCAAGGATGACCTTCCTATCTCTATCTCCCTAGTGCTGGGATTACTGGTACATGCCACCACCACTGGTTTGTACTGTGCCAGGGATTGAACCCAGGCCCAGCAACCGCTAAGCAAGCACTGTACATACTGAGCTCTACCCCCGACTAAGTTTTGCTTCTCAGGGAATAGAAGGTGTCAGTGAACTGGATTTCTTCTGTCACCTAACTACTCCCCTAGTTCTTGGGAGATCACAGGGAGGCCTGAGTAGATATGTAACTGTAACAAATTAGCCTTCCTACTCGGAGCAGGGACTTCGACAACTCAGGTGGGTGTACCCTGCTTTTCTTTCCTCAAAGGCAAGACCAATAAAATCTAGCCATCCTCCAGGAGCAGATCTTAAAAGGTTAGAAAAATGACCAGATATTTTTGGGAAAAGCTAATGCTTTTTTTTGACATATGGTGTGGAGCATAAACATACTGGATTTATTTCTGGGGAAAGGAAGCTGATTGATTCCAACAGTCCCTCAGAAATGATTCAGCGATGTCAGAAGTCACAACTTCCTTTTATCACTCTGGATTCGCAGAATTGCGTCAGAGTTAGATAGGCGCTTGAGCATGATTGCTCCCAGGCACACACTTCTTTCTTCCATCGAGGATCTGAAATCATACAAAGATGGGAACTTGTATTCTTGTGGTTGTAGTGGTTCTCGTCCAGAAAGAGTTCCCACCGACTGTTTTGCCCAGCTACGAGATGGTAAGAACACATCTGACACCAGGCACCTCTATGTTAGGTGGTTCTGTTGCTAAGACGACTGGCTGTCTTGTGTGGCTTGTTCCCTGGTGAGGACTTCAGGTTGAGTAGGGAAATGTGGATGTGAACATGTGAAAAAAAAAAAAAGAACTGTGAGAAATTGCATCATCATAGAAAGGTTTGGATACCAGAGAGAAGGATATTCTTACACTTTGAGATGAGCAGTGCAAACTGTAAAGCACGTTGTNATTGAATAGAGAGAAAGTACACACTGGACCGATGCCAAGTGCGGCGGAGGATGAAGCCCTAGTGCTTTTCATCAGGAAGTGTCCCCTCCCGTGTGCCTGTGTCAGCCATGCAATTAGGCAGCAGGAGACACTGTTGCACTGTGTTTGGGTCCCAGCAAGAGAGGCCNGGAGATGAAATCAGAGATCCGCTGCTTGTGAATATAAGGGAAAGATCCCATTTTTACTGCACGGATTTAATGTGATGTTGATGGCAAGTGACGTGATCACTGAAAACAGATGCCATCTGGAGTCTCGCTGATTGACGTGCAAATCTCTGACAGCAGAAACACAGGCTTGTCGGTTTGCCTTCATGCTTGTCTCATCCAGACCTGGTCAGGAACGCCTCCTCGGCATTTCAAATGCCGAGCATGAACCACGCTGACAGAACAGCGTGTTCTTCTCTCAGGCCTTATTGTTCCAAAGTATAAGCAAGAGAAGGAGTTTCTCCCAAGGTGAGAGGCAGCAATTTCAAGTGTCCCTTGAACATTCTTTAAGTACGCAAAGACTCTTTTGGCTTAGAAGTTCATGGGACCTTGCTTTCTTATTCAGTGCGCTGTTCTGTTAGCCTTTTAGACAGTTCAGAGTGTTTGCTCTCCTTACAGATGGGTACGACAACCTCGTTAGTATGGGGTTTTGTGGAAGGGAGGAGCTGTGGCCCTTCTGCTGTTGCGTGAGTTTAGATCGGGGGTCCTCAACCTTCCCAATGCTGAGACCCCTGTGGTGATCCCCAACCATAAAATTATTTCTGTTGCTACTGCATAACTGCAGTTTTGCTACTGTTATGAATCATAATGTAAATATCTGTGTTTTCTGGTGAAACGGTCGTTCAACCTCAAAGGGATCATGACCCACAGGTTGAGAACAGCTGGTTTAGATGCTGCCATAGCACACAGAGAAAACATGGCTGACTTAAATTAGGAAAGCCTCAGCAAGCAGCCAGGACAGTCTCTCTACCTGAACTAAGTTTGGGAGACATGTGCAGTTTAATTTTAATTGGTGCTAGCTGATGAAGCAAATCAAAGGAATGAAGCATTTATGAGCACTAGAGTGAACGATATTCTGTAGGCTCTCAAAGAACTGTATATCAGATATCAGTCGTACCTGATTCTGTAAAAGAACAGGCTGGCAGCACCATGAGAAATGACGACATCCAGTGTGATATACCAGCCCAAAGCTGTATGGGCTATACTTTAAGGTTTGCTGTTTTATGGACTAGCTCATTCTATGTTTGCTTCAGTGATAATATTTATTATACATGTTTCTACTATAAAAGCAATATATATTGTCCACCAATAACTAGGCTATAGCAAAACCTGCTCATATTTTGATGTCTAAAAACAAATACTATATTTTCCTATGTATGGTTCTTACATTTGAAAAAAATATACACCATTGTGTATAATTTGAACATTGAACTATATCACATATATTTTGTACGAAGGTCTTGTTAGTTGCAATGACGATCTTCAGATGACTAGCTCCCGTGTTCTTAACTATTCCTTTATTGATGTTTACCATAATTTATCATAGTAAACGCTGCAATGAACATTCTTTGCAGAATTCTATTTCTGGACCTTGTATTGATATAATTGGCTCCCAGACAGAATTTTGAGATTAAACTATAAACACTTTTTAATGGCTTTAGATAGCAAGGGTGTTTTTTCTTTTCTAGAATATTCCTTTCCTTCCAATTCACACTCTGTAGCATACTATAGTAGTGTGCATTTCACATTACTTTCATATGTCTGAGTTTTGAGACCCCAGATTTCATGGGGTGCAGTAAGCTCTGGAAGCAAATGTGGCTGCTGTCTGACCTGTCTCCTTACCTCCTCTAATCGCCTCTATGCCTAATTGTGTTTGTTGTGAAGTTACTTACAAAATGTCTCATGAAACTGCTGTAGGAGAAAAAGGATNTTTTAAAAGGAAAATAATTTACAATATTTTAAATGACAAGCACCTGCTGGGCATGAAGTGACACTATATGCAGTTTGTAAACTGAAGATATCTATACTGTCATTTCAATATAGAATGAAAAAATGAAAGTCCCTGGTTGGGGACCACAAGGTTTTCCATCTAGTTCTTTCTTAATTTGTGACCTTGGGCAAACCTGTTAGCCTCTTTGGACTCTTTCTTTATCAAGAAGGACATTGGATTTAACTAGATAATCCCTGACTCTACTTCCCTCATCCTATCAGAACCATTTTTCCAGAACAGAATAATTCTCCTCAGGACTCCTTTCAAACTCCAAGCAGACACGGCCTGTGATGCCTAACTCCCAGGAGCTGTCATTGAGTCTAAATCTGCCCTGTGGTGGTGAGTGACTTCCATTTCTATCTGCAATTACTTTAAAAAAAAATCATGATGAGACCATAACCTTCACCTTATCCTTTTGTCTGTTAAACAAAAACAGGTGAATGTTATAACAAGAAATCCTTCAAAAATATAAGTATAAGGCAGATTGGGCCAAATGATAGCCTAAGCTTTGCAGTGAATGGCTCTCTGGTTTCAGTGGGAATTTTCACACAGATATTTGGGATCAAGATTGGAGTTTTGTAATCACAGGTCAGAGGACTCACTACTGTAAACAGCTAGTGTCATCTCCTCTGGGCTGCAATTAACACTTGTTTATTTCCCTTTTGAATATACTCTTAAATATGGTGTTAGCAAGAAAAAAATTATATACTATTTTCTAACAGGATTTTAGTTAGCTATGTTTTTAAAAATAGCCATATTGAGACATAGTTCACCTATCATAAAATTCCCCTTTGGAAGAGTATAATTCTGTAGCCTTTGGCCTCTTCAAGCCACCATAGATATATTTTTAAAACACAAGAAAAGTCTGGACCATGCCCCAAGCTCCTGCTTTGTTTGTTGGACTTAAGCTCATACGTGGAATGTTTTTTTATTTAAGACCTTGTTTTGACTGTAAACTGTTCAGGGTTAATAAAATAATTGGATCTTCATACAGGCACATGTTCAGTTTTAATTAGAAATCTACCACCTACCAAATCTTACCCAGAAGTCTTTTGCATTTACATAATAAAGAAAATAATTTTAATGTGTCTTTGATGGTCTTATAATATGATGAAGATGAGTAAGACATTGAGGAGAGCACGTGTATTCCTGAACGTATTTTTAAATACAACTGAAATGAATTTATTTGAAGGTTTTTTTTATTATTTTAGTGGTTAGTTAAAAAAAAAATTACCGTGTCCAGGGTGTGGCTGTGGCACAGCAGTAGAGCACTTGCATAGGATCCTTGAGCCACTGGGGTTTAAGGAACAGGAAACAAAATCAGACCCAAATAAAATCAGACCCAAATAAAGTCAGACCCACAGAAAACAACTCGGGTAGGAGGAATGGTAGTTACATTTTCTCTTGAAGCCTTGAAAAGCAAAAGCAAAAAGTCCTGCTCCTGTCTTGAAAAGTATAGATATGGTTAAAAATAAGTAATAATTGCTGAAATATTTATATTTTATCCTAAGTATTTTATAAGATACTAATGAAAGAATTATCTGGATTTTCTACTTTGCNATGAAGTTGCTGGCAAACATTTTCTTGGCACTTTACTTTCATAAAAAAATTAAATAACTTGTATACTGAATGTCTGTCTAGTAATATGTACTTTGTATTTTAAAATATAACAATTTTGAAATTAGACAAGACCCTTTCTCCTTAACACTAGGTAAACTGTTCAATAGATCTCATTTTCTTATGAGCAGGACAAATGACCATAAATTGTTTTCATTACTCAATTTGAGAAATTATTAGCCACTTTATAACAAATCTCCCATTAGACAGGTAAAAGGGACAGGTCTGATATTCTTAATAGGAACTATACAGGCCTGAGTGACGGGGACCTCTGCCCTTATTGCTCCTGCAGAGCACCTGAGATGGTCAGGAGGTGGCAATGCAACCCATCTCTGTGTAATTCTTAGACTCTCAAAGGGGAGTAGACCTGGTTGTTCCTGATAGCAAAGGTGGTTGTGTAACACCCAGCTAGTGAGTGTGTCCTGTCACTGCAAACATCAATGAGCTAGACCTTTACTCTAACTTGTAAATTTTCTGAGATCTTTATCTGAGTTTAGAAAAACAGAAGTTTAAAAATAAAACTCTGTGTGGTTGTGTGTGTGTGTGTTCATGTGTGGAAGTCATAGGACAACTTTTGGTGTCAGCCTTTGCCTTATGTCTTGTTTGTGATGGGGTCTCTGTTATTTCCTTCTGCATNTACTGGGCTAGCTGGCCCAGGAGCTCCTGAGGTTTCTCCTATCTCTCCCATCTTATAGGAGCTCTGTGACTACAGACGTGAGCTANCTCATCCCACTTTACGTGGATTTGGGGTAACTTCAGTCCTCATGCTTGCCTGGTGCTTTAGCTACTGACTGAGCCATCAGTATCTAAACTCTTCATCTAAGACACACAGGCACAAATGAGCTGACAAGTGTTGGGCTTTGAAGAGATCATGAACACTAATTTTTGTTGCTCTTCAGTGAGCTAGAGAGAGGTATGAGAAGCAGACTTAGCATGAGAAAAATAAGATGACCCACGGTGAGATGTAGGAGAAGCTGGGGATGGGGAATGTGGAATAGGAATTTCAGTATGGTAATTAAATTTATAACAAGAGAAAATAATAATAATAAGATCAAATACAGAGGGGGCTGAGGGAAGGGGAATGGACAGGAAGTAGAGGAATAAGTCAGAGGCTATAAATGGTAGGCATGTTTTTCCGGAAGTGTTCTATTTCATGCACATGATTGACAGGTCAGTGGGCTGCTCATCCCTGAAGCAGACTGACAAGACCCTCTGCTACCATCAATTTAAGGAAAGGTAAAACCCAAGTCCAGGGAGTCAGGGATGAATTCTGACCCATGGGTGTGTCACCTGACTGTGTGTGACTCCATGACTCTGCACTCCGATGTGAGCTCACCCCATCATCCCATCACACAGACTTAGCGATAGCTTTTGAAGTCATGCT
>LZPO01007996.1:335459-368446 GCA_001675575.1 Neotoma lepida | reverse complement strand
GTTCACACAACAGTGCTCTGAGGTCGGTAGATGCTAGTCCCACCTGCATTCTCTAGCTAAGAAGCTAACGTATGAGAAAAGACAAAGAAATGCAGCCGCCACTTAGTGCAAATGCGCAGCTGTACTTCCAGCAGCNGTGCTACGTCCAATCTCAGAACGGGGANGCCACTCAGGACACTGTGGAGCACAGAGTGTCACGAAAATAAGTCTGGGAACTGCCATCACGGAATCTGGTCTGCACAGCACAAGATGCACAGCAGTTCTCACGTGTTCATTCCTTTAATCCTCCTCACCAGCAATCAGGTGACCATGTCAGAGTCTGCACAGTAGGAGGCGACAGAACCAGACTCAAACACAGCAGAAGGGGGGCTGCCACTGGCACATAACTGTGCAGCTGCCCCTGTGCCCTCCTTAGGGGTGCTTTTTGTCCCCAAAACCTTGTCACTCAGACTGTGAACCTAAAACTATACACACTTAGACCNAAGTGGGTGTAACGCATTGGGAAACAAAAGAAATAAACTGACTTGCCAGTAAGGATGGTGAGGCTTGGAATCTATAACTAATCTATAACTAATCGATAACCACTGGCTTCCTTGGTACACAGAGATTTAAAGGGAGAGACACATAAGTATACTACATACAATCATTCATATGTTATCAGGCAAGAAACCAATGAAAAGCTCTGTTGTGTAAAAGCAAGGCTAGGTCATAACTTCTTAAATAAGAAATAGCAAGGGCCAGGTGTGGTGGTACATGCCTTTAGTCCCAGCATCCTCGGGAAGCAGAAGCAGAGGCAGATGGAGCTCTGAGTTCAAGGCCAGCCTGGTCTANAGTGTGAGTTCCAAGACAGCCAAAGCTAAAAATAAAATAAAATAAAAAATAATAACAAAATTGTCTGTTTTTCTGAATTACAGCATGTGAAGCAGATTGACATTTTTTTAAAAAAAAATCTTTAATTGGGATCCACAGCTCAGTTGAAACTGGGTGATATGAGNTCCAGACACCTTGACTGTGGACGGGTCAGGTAAGACATCCGGGGCGACTGGGCTTTGGTGCTGGTTTTCGCACTTACTTTCCTTTTATAAGAAGTAGTCTGACCTTTTGTGGAACACAAGAGANGTAAAAAGGCTGGGGAGGTTAGGATCCAAGATTTCCTCCCATCCTTCTAGAACTCCAAAAACCCTCCGAGTAGATCACCTGCTTTANCATTAGTCTGCTGCCTTCGGGTATTGGGGCTGGTGTCATCTCACAGCAAGGATGCTAACTGGATCTCCAGCCTCACAGGATAACGTGGTTTTTAGCAATTGTCTGCCTGACACACAGTGGCATGTCTCTCTAACTCCCTAACTCACTGTGTGCTTAGAATGTGAAGTTCCTCTCCATGGCTGTTTGTTTCCATTGGACTGTATGTATTAAAAATAATATAAGGTCAAATTCCAGAAGAAAGCATGGTTCTGATTGAATTTCCAGTCTCAGAATCTGGATCTGCGCCAACAAGACCTGGGAGTGTGGCAAGGCTAGCGTGCCTCACGCCACCACGTTCAGAAGTGGCTGCTCGGGCTGACGAGCTCGTGGTGGGGACTGACNTGGAAAAGCATTTCAGCCAGTCTAATTAGAAGCAGTCAGACGTGACAGAAAAGGGAGTAATACATGCCACCTCTGGAGGGGGGCCCAAGGAACGTGCTAGGGAAAGGTGGAAATGAGGAAGATACATCTTAAAGCCATAGGAAGAAAAAAAAGGTAGCTTCATTAAGCACTTCCTGCTGTTTGCTTTTTTTAATTTTTAAAATTTACAAGGATGTGCAAGAGCATGCCACGGTGTGCATGTGAAGGTCAGAGGACAACTTTCCTAGAGTAGTCCCTTTCCTCCCACCTGGTCTGAGACGGGATCTCTCTTCCTGTTTCGGCATCCTCCAGGCTAGCCAGNGAGCNCAGGAGCTTCTGGCTGATTCTCCCATTCCACTTCCATCTCTCTGGAGGAGTGCAGGGATTACAGATGTGCANCATCCCATCTGTCTTGTTACGTGGGTTCCAGGAATCAAACTCAGTCTTTAGGCTTACTTCACACTCACTTTTATCCACAAACCATCTCTCTGCTTTCCTTATTTTGGTTTGTTTTGCGAGAGTCTGACTCTATAGCCCAGAGGGTCCAAAACTCACTCTGTAGTCCAGGTTAGCCTTGAACTTGTGGTACTCCTCTGAAGGTAGAGACTGGGGATCCCCAGAGCAAACCGGTCGGTGAGACGAGCTCTGTCAGCTAGTTCTAGGTTTGATTGCGAGACCCTTGGCTCAATGGATAAGGGAAAAGAGTGATCAAGGAAGATTCTCAATATCAAACTTTGGCCTCCGCACACGTGCACAAACACCTGCATTGACATCCACCCACATGCAAACACATACCACACAAAAATAGAAAAACAGAGTGAAGAAAGCTATCGCTCAGAATTAGCCTGCTAGCCCTGAACTTGTGATCCTCCTGCCTCAGCCTCCTTCCTGAGTGCTGGGATTACAGGCATGTACTTGCACCCCTGATCCAAAATAGATTTTTAGCTGCAGAGTCTATGGGGCAATTAATTACATGTACTCCTGCCCGTTTGGGGACACAGAGATATAAAGTGTGTCTTTTTAAGCTAGCCAGTGTCCCCAAACAACCCTAAACAAGCTATGAAAGGGTCGACGTTCTATACTTGCAGTTTACTTTGCAGAGCATCCGGCACACATCTGTGCTGACGCTCGGGAGTAACGATGGTACTAGACGGACAGCAACCCACCCACACCACCTCCCAAGTGCTGTTAGTGAACATGGTCCCTCCTCCCCTATCTGGCTCCAACCGTTCAGAGCTAACCATTGCTTGATCACTACCCTCCTCAAATTGTACCCAGTGGACTTAGTGCTCATTCATACTTGCGTTTTAGAACACTTTTTCCTTCAGTCATCCACCTAGCCTCCTTGGCTTGTATTTCTCAGCTTAATGAACTCCTCCTAGTCCTCTGTCAATGTGGAGATGAAATATTGTCTCCTCTGGACAGTCTCTGTTCCCCACCCTCCTCGTGCCCAGCTANTCATTCTCTTATACACAGGACCCAANGCNACTTCTGTTGAGTTCTAATTAGCGCCTAACTAGTTTGGTCAGTGTCTCTGATTGCTTTCCTGGTTAATTTTTTTGTCAACTTCGCATTAGCTGAGTCCTCTGGAACCTCAGCTGANAAAAGTCCTCCATCAGATTGGCCTGTAGGCAAGTCTGTGGGGGCATTTTCTTGATTACTGATTGACATGGGAGGACCCAGGCCACTGTGGGTGGTTCCAGCCCTGGGAAGTTGATNCTGGGTGGTATAAAGAAGCAGGCTAAGCAAACCCTGGGGAGCAAGTCACTGGGGACCTCNTCCTCTGCCACTGCTTCATGAGCTCTTTTCAAGGATATTCAGATCCTTGGTATGACTTGGGATTACTCGCTCACCTTTTTCGGACTGCCTTTGAGTCCCAACTAACTTCCCTGAGTAATGTTTCTGCTTTGCCATGTTGAATTTTCGACCATACCTAAGGGGATGTGAGAGATCACCTAGTCCCACCCCTTCNTGTTATAGATCAAGTACACCAGCGTGAGTGAGGGCTGGACAGACANGGTNTCTAGGCCAGGCATTCTTCACAGACAGCAGAGTGGGAACCGAAACAGCCTTTGTCTTCTGAGTCCTGGTTTTGTGTCCTAGCCGCCACCGGGCTCATCTCTGAGCACATTCTGAATATGACACTCGCATTTTGTGAGAAACCCTGTTTATTCACACTTTAGAAGAATCCCAGTGGATTGGCAGAGCATTGGTTTTGTCAGTCTTCCTTGTAATTTGTGTATTTAGACTCTCTCTCTCTCTCTCTCTCTCTCCTCTCTCTCTCTGGTCTCTTTGTTTGAGGCAGTTTGTTTTACCATGTGGTGCAGGCTGGCCTTGAACTCGATCGAGATCCTTTTCCTCAGCCTCTTGAGTGTTGGGATTGCAGGCAGGTGACATCTTGTTCTGCTGTCCTTGTGTGCCTTTGCTATCTGAAATAGGTTCGTGCACANATCACGGTGCATGACAGCATTTTTCATGTGATTTCTCTGGAAGATTTTGATCTCTCTATTTTATTAATATAGTGTTTTTTAAGTTTCCTGGTTATTTAGNCTTTAAGTTTTTGTTTGAATATTCAGAGTAAGTTGGATAGTCTCAGGGCATTTATTAGAGGTCTGACGAGGGCCCTGGGTGATGCATGTGGGCTCTTCTGCCCAGTGCTGCTCCTTTGCCAAGAACTCAGGATTTTCAACTAAATGAGTTGCTGGAGACACTTGGTGGTGTCACTGTTTTATGGATGAGGAAAACGAACTCCAGTGAGAAGAATCTTGCCTGACATTATACACCACAAGCTCAAATCCAGGATTTGCACCTTCTTCCTTCATCATGGTGGCCTATTTGTGGAATTAAGATCTCTAGATGCAGAGCTGGAGAGATGGCTTAGTAGTTTAGAGAGAGCACTGGCTGCTCTTCCAGAGGACCCGGCTTTGATTCCCAGCACCCAGTCTTTAACTCCAGTTCCAATCCTTCTTCTGGCCTCCAGGGCCACAAGGCACACACATGGTACACATGTATACATGCAGGAAAAATACCCATACACATTAGATTTAAAAATACCCATACACATNAGATTTAAAAATACTCATACACATTAAATTNAAAAATTTAAAGATGACATGTTTAAAGTTGCATCAAATTAAAAACAAAAACAAAACAAAATCCCTCAGAACAGCAGGTGTTTTGTCTAAATACAGAAAGGAAACCAAAAACTTCAATGGCCATGAGGGCCCCAAATCGAGGGCCCCAAAATTCATCATCCAAACTCGTCAAATATTTAAATTATTTGAAAATTCTGGCTATAAAAAATTGACCTTAGTTTTCAACAAACCCTGGAGAAGTCTTTCAAAGGCCCTGACAACCCTTCACTCCTNCACCAACTTATCAGATTACTCAGAAACGTAATTTTTTTCCCTTAAGGAAAATGATCTTTATGGGACAGTTTTCTAGCACTCTCTGCCATTTTGTGTTTAAATGGCCATTTTCCTCTCTTCCTGGTTCACCGTGGGGAATCCGGTGGTGCCCCAGCCGACACCAGCTGCACTCACACGTACCTTGTGAACCCTTTGTAATTTATTAACGAAACCCCCGCCCACAGCCCGAGTNTTCTAAAACTAGGTTCTGTGGGACAGAGTCTTTGGCCTTGATTTAAGATGCCTACCCTCAGACTGAAACTCCAGGCTTGGGAGTGCTCACAGTTTCAGGGCCTAATTGTAAATCATCTTTCACCGGGAAGATTTAAAGACGACTAAAGGCCTAAATCTTTTTGGTCACCTTCGTGACTGGGAACGGCCGCGACGCATCTCCATAGGTTTTCCCTAACAGATTAAAACCGAGGGGCTGATAGTGTTCAGGCGGAACAGATACCAGCAGGAGGNGTGATCAGTGGGCATTTGGAAGACTCCTGGAGCGTCGCCCGAGCAGGCCAGCCTCCCCTCTGCAATAGGCAGTAAATCAGACCGTCGTGCAAGGCTTGTTGCCCGGCTGTTTGTTTTGCTTCGTTCTGCTTGGTTATTTTGGCAAGGCCTCGCTGAACCAGCGATGCTCCGAGTTTCTGTAAATGTAGGCTTTTCATTAGGGAAGAAGACGGTGCAGCCCTTGTTGGAAGGCTCGCTTTGTGTTTGGAGGGCTGGATGGCACACTCTGCTCTGTTCTGAGAAACATTTGTGGTACCCCAGACCCCTCCCTCCGGTAGCCACCACCCCATCCAGTGTCAGCTGCCTGGCTGTGGCCCTGCTGTGCCTGACACAGCTGAACATTTCTTGGATTTCTCTGTAGGCCACAATGACGAGAAGCTGAGCCCTATCTGAAGTTAACTAATTCCAAGTTTTTTCCATTTTTAAATAAACAATCTATTTTTTTTCAGTTTTATATTAGTGCTACCTGTAAATGTTAGATTCCGCCCCCCGTAAGTCAGTATTTTCTATTTTTCAGCTAGTATTTCCTCAAATGTTTAACTAGTTGGCAATTGTTTTGTATTTGTGGTTTAAACTTTAAAAAAAAAGGAATATAAGGGAAAAATAGTTGTCAAACGATGCTGCAAAGACTGCTGTAGACAGATTTTTCTTTGGGCCACCAGTTCACAAATAATTACATAGAGACTTATTATTAATTATGAAAGCTCAGCCTATAGCTTAGGCTTGTTCCTAACTAGCTCTTATAACTTAACTTAACCCATTTATATTTTTCTATGTTCTATTACGTAGCGTTATGTCTCTTCTATCTTGTATTTCTTGTTTCCTTTTCATGTCTCCTGGCTTTTCTTCTTCCCAGAGACCTCTCTGTCCCCGGAAGTCCCGCCTATTCCCCCTGCTTAGCTACTGGCTGTTCAGCTCTTTATTAAACCAATCACAGCAATATATCATCACACAGTGTACAAATATCCCACAATAGACTGGGGCTATATGTGTTTTAAAAAAAAGTTTGACAGTCTTGAAATCAGTGTCNTCACTTGGATGAGAGCATCTCTAGAGCTGTAAGAGGCTTGGAGGCCACCTGGTATGGATTTGAGTGATGTGCAGTTTGAGAAGGGAACCCTGATGAGAATACAGCATCGTCTGTAACCCTGAGTCATTCTAGTTAGAGGAGGTCTCCAAATCAACTTCCTTCTGAAATGGTAAATACATTATTTATTAATCAGTGGCCACAGTCAGAGGCTGCTCTGCTTGTTAGACACTAGTTTGCTTTTTGCCTGGATCATCACATTTCTGTACATTACATAAAATGCAGCTACTCCTATGCAAATGAACCTGAAGTGTCTGCATCAATATTCAAATAGTAAAGTCACACTCACACACACCCGTAGGTGGTGTTTGCCAAGGTTTAATTTCTTGCCACACAGATATGCTTGTGTTTTGAGATTTGTGATTGCATGCACAAAATGATGACAAACCTGGCTGCCTGTTGCTGATCTTCCCTCCTTCGGCAACTAGTAACCTCTGGAATCTGAGCTCTGTTGGTGAGCGAGCCTCTTCTACAGTCAGCCGTATTTTAGCAGCCTCGGCATTTGAACTGCAGGTGACTACCTTGGGTAGAGACATCTCAGAGGACAAGTCCAGTCTGGATTGGTGACAATGTTGTATCCTTCCAGGTTGCACGTCNCTTCCTTGGTCCATCACAGCATCTCCTCCTAGACAGGTTGACCTCACAATCCTGTTGGACAGCAAAGTGGGCCTCAGCTCATCTTCTCACAGCAGCGAGATAACAGAATCCAGAGGCAGTTATTGGAAAGAAAATGTCTGCAAAGAACACTTGAGGTATACACAGTCAAGCCACGTGAGCATCATTGCACGTACTCCCACACAACGTTTATGTGACACTGAAGGGATTTGAGTTTTTTAACANCTATCCTCCAGGGTATGTCTGCCCCCTACAGTCACTATCATCCTGGCATCCTTGTGGACTTAGTGACTAGGATTTGTGTCACACTGTCTTAAGGAAGAGTACAATGCTTTGTGCTTCATGTCTCCTCCCTTTGGAATACAAGCCTGAGCTGTTATTTAGGGCATCTGAGTGGGGAAACTGAGGTACTGCATTCACAAACCTGTCCTAGGTCCCTCAGACTCATCAGAAGTGCAGTTTTGGTCCCTGATCTGATTGCTGCTCTTCCTTTACCTGTTACCCCTTCAATTCATACCGCTCCCCCTTCACTGCTCATAGGCTTTCACACACACAAAACCACTGCAGCCACATCACTGCCCGGCAGTGGAAATAAACGTCTATGTGCTAACTTGAATTCATATGGGTCCCTACATATGGTTTGACTTTTTTTTTCTAATAACAACAGGAAGTTGTAACAGGATAACCTGAGTCCTCAAAGTGAGGCTCCAGAGCTGTGGACTTTCTTGGTCAGAGTGCTCATGAACTCCATGCTGCAAACGTAGCTGCTAAAGCTACATCCTGAGACAGGCTCCTTGGTGTTTGCAGTGTCTGTTTCTCTGGTTTTCAACTCTTAGGGGCTCTTTTCCTTTATCATGCCCGGTACCACACTCACAGTTCACATATGATTGTCTAGATGACCAGATTTTGGCAATTCCTTTTGTCACCGTGTGCCTTACTTTGAACATCTTTTTTTCTTAAAAAAAAAATAAAAACAAGAATTTGCCTCACATTTAGCTTGAATATTTGTTATTACTAAGTAACCCCACATATTTTTTTTTATTTTGACAGGGTCTCATGTAACTCGGGCTGGTCTTGAACTCCTGATCCTCCTGCCTCCACCTCCCAAGTGCTAGGATTACAGGCACGCACCACCACACCTGGCCTAAGCATATTTTTAAATGCAGATCTTTCTTCACTTTGAGTTTATTATTTCATATGCTCATTATTAGTTAAGCGAAAGGAAGAGAAGAGAAACCTAAACACGCTGAGCACTAACTTAACGCCATCCTATCTTCATGTTTTCACAAATCCACTTTATTCAAACCCCATAAACGCATCCAGATAAATATAACTTTCCTTGATTGGAACAGAAGATAATAACTGAGAGTCAGGGAAACTGGGTAACTTACCACAGTCCTTTGTAATCAGCTGATAAATGGCAGAGCCCAAATCTGAGTCTAGTGTCTCTGGTAATTATTAGCCAGGCTCTAGCTGGAGAGGCTCGTGGGTCAGCCTAATTGCTATTAATGAGCATCGTAGGAAACATGAGCCACTCTCTTCCTTTAAGGCACACACTCACTGTGTAGAGAACCATGCCTGCAAAGATACTAAACACAAGCCCCGAATCAATCCCCCCAGCCCTGTGGCCTGTGGCATCTGAGACAGGCTTCTCCAAGAGAGCCCCCCGCCCCTTCAAGGAAACTGTACTTTGACATCTGGTCTAACTAGGAGGAGACACACAAAGCAGAATGTCTGTCCTTGGCTTAAAGGCTTGGCGTACTCAGACAACTTTTGGATTCAGACTCTGGGAGATGAAGTACTAGAAGAATCTAGGATGTCTTATTATCAGTTTAGAATCTATGTAGAGTTTTTTGAAACACCCAGAAATAGTGTTTCCATTGGCCAGTTCTAGTTACTAATCATCATAAACAGAGCTGTTCTCTGTAGAATTGGTGAGTAGGCACATAAAACACACTTTAATATATGGCCTCGAATTGTTTGCATAGCCAAGGATGACCTTAAACGTCTAGTCCTCCTGCCTCCATTTCCCCAATGCTGAAACAGCAGACATGTGTCCCTGCACCTGGTTTATGTGGTCCTCAGGATTTGGTCATGAGCATGTTAGGTAAGGACTCTACCAGCTGAGCACACCCCCAGCCCCAAAGGTCACCTTTCTAAGGGTCCCTGAGCATAAGTGAGAGGGTAGCAGTTAATATTACCCCAACCCTCACCATCAATCAGTTTACATTCTGCTCATGTTCATCTGTCTTATTATAGTTGTGCCACAGAAGAGCCTCAGAAACGCTTTAGACAGCAGACCAAATACAGACTCAAGGAGAAGAGACCTGTGGGCACTGGGCACCTGCANTGGGTAAACCAGGGGTAGTGGAGGCTAAACCCTGCATCCTTAGTATTTCCAAATAGGCTCTGTTAAGATGCCGGCTGTGTGCCTTTGACAACTGTTTCTGGCGGTGATGGTCATGGCCGATGGGCGTTTGCCTGTGTTTCTGCAGGGTTCATCCTTACAGCNAAGCCATTCTCCTTCTCCACAGTAGGGGGCCTCAGTGCCACAGTTCTTCAACTCTGCCCTGGAGTTATTGGGCACTTAGTGAGGCCGCTGCTTTAAGGAACTTCAGTCATTTTATGGGTACAGTTGTCTGCTTTCTGTCATTAAAAACTGCAAAGGCTGTTAGCCCTCATTGTCTGATCTTGGCTTAAAATTTCACAATTCCATAACATCTGAAATAGTGTGTCAAAAATGAGTTGACTCAACAGAGGAATATTTGAGGAAAAAAATACATAAGCTAGTCTCTTAAAATTTAGAATGAAAAGCCCGTGAGACAGCATGGAAAGAAGGTTTAAAAGTTTCTAGTAATGGAGAGAGACAATGGCGAGGAGGTCAGTTCTGGTCTCTGCAGACAGTTTACTTATTGTCTATTGTATTTGAACTACAAAGCTACAACAAAAATGGCCTTTTNCCCCTTTGGCTTTGTTTTATTTTTTTGCTTTTGTTCCTGGTATTTTTATATGAAGTTTCTGCCCCAAAACACAATTTACTAAGACATTTTCCCCCTTCTTTTTTTCACCAAAATATGAGATTATCCTTAAAGTGTTGGCATCTCTTACTCCCCTGACTTCCTTCAGTGGGACCTCCTGTGTGTTGTGTGCACATCTCCATCTTTCAGGCCTCACAACTGGCTTCGGGCCCTTAAGTTGGCTGTTTCATATAACATATGAAACATATCTTTTTGTATGAATAAACATATAACATTATAACATATCTTCAGTTGCCAGGCTCAGTCCCTATGCAGTCACCATGTGCTTGCAAAATGGCCTTTCAGAAAGCGTCATTCACTGCCCCCCAATGTTTCTGTGGGTTGCCATTGCTACTGAATGAGGCACAAATTTCTTCGCATGGCCTACAGAGTCCCTATAACCTCATCCCTGCCTGCCTTGAGGCTTCATGGTTTTCTTCTCCCTTTACCACAGCCTTCATCTCTGTGCTCCAACCACGCCATTAATTTCCCCAAATGCACCCTTTTGGTTTTTCCGTCTTAGCATTCTGTTTTTCTCAGATATTATTACTCTTTCTTGTCCCTCTCCTTATCTGACAAACACCTTAGCTGTTCTGTAAGAGACGGGCCAGGCATCTTCAGCTTTATAAAAGCAGGCCTCAGGCAAAGGTCAGTCATCGCCTGCTCTGTGTCAGTGCTGTACTGGGTCTACCCTCCCACTGCCATTCAGTCCGTGTTATGCTAGTTATCCTGACGGACCAGTGGCTGTCAGTGACAGAGTAGGATGATGAGAGGNGTGTGACTGTGCCTTTGCAGAGACATTTGGCAATGGGGAGCATTTCTTATTGTCACAATCGGTGCAATCACTAACACATCTCAGGATTTATTTTATTAGAATGAGGAGCATGCACGATCCACGATGTGTGTGGGGAGATTGGNAAATAGTTTATGGGAGTTGGTTCTCTCCTTCTACCATGTGGGTTCTGGGGCTCGAACTCAGGTCATCAGGCTTGGTGGCAAGCATCTTCACCCACTGAGCCATCTGCCATGCAGAGAGCATAACAAAACCCAGCCCTCACGACAAGGGAGTACCTAGACAAAAACGCCAGCAGTGCTCAAGCTGGGAAGGTCTGTGTCACACTTTAAACTGGTTCTTAATCAACTTTGGACCCTCAGGAGCTAGACCATAATGTCAAAAAATAATTCGACACTAGATGAAAAAATTTCCCTAAGATTCCCGGAATGGAAGCCTTCCAAGGTTAGAAAAATAAGAGCCTTTGGGAGGAAGAAAAAAATGAAGTCAAATTTAATCACATTCAAAGGTGTAATTTGAAATTTATTTTTTATTTCCTTAATGTTGGATGGAGAGGTTGGATTAAACTTATCACTCAATTATATGCCTAATGCTTATCCCCCAAATCCATAAAATGTCATAAAAATATGACAGTAAAGCCAGAAAAAGTTAATGAGATTATGTACTTTGAATCATTTCTGAAAGAGCACAGAGGAAATAATCAAAGGAACAGTAGGAGAAAGAGAAATTTTCCAGGAGCTAAAGGAAGACAGAAGACTTCAGAGTGCAAGGACCAAAGCACAGCATACCTTAGAATACCGAAAAGTAGAAATGAGGTATAAAATAATAGATACTAAATTGGCAGTAAATGTCTCCTTACTAAGATTAGATACCAAAATTATATTGAGATGAAGTAATATCTCAATATAGTGCAATACTTTAAAACTATAACCTTACTCATGGACAAATTAACATTTAAGTAGTGAGGCAGGAGTAAGACATTTTCAGACCCAGCAAGACTTTGAAGCTTGTCACACAAAAACCTTGTATGTAGAGAACCATCAAAACCGCTCATCCCAAAAAGTCAGAGGAATACAAGAAGAGGCAAGTGATGAGTGAAGAAACAAGGAGTAAGCTAACAGAGGCCATGTGTCATGAACAGTAATCACCTGCTACTAAAACAGCAGACTGAGCAGAAGCAGAAGGGAAGATGAGAACAGGATGGAGTGAGTACCAGCTGTGATGCCTGTGTTGGAGCAGAAAATGATGAATATTCATATGGGAAATATGATAGAATAAAGACAAAAACCAACTTGAAAAAGAGCAGTGGAGCAGAGGTAGAGAGTATTTGTCCAGCTTGTGAAGCCCTGAGTTTAATCTCCAGCACTGGGTGGGGGAAAATTAAAAGTAACTATGAGGAAAAACAGAACACATCACAACCATTGTTTGTTTGAGACAGGGCCTCTCCTGGCTGACCTGAGGCTCTCTATGTAGACCAGGCTGGCCTTGAATTCACAGAGACTCTCCTGGATAGAATACAACATTTTCATGACAATAAATAAAGGTAGAAAGGAGAACTGAATTCAGCAAAGAACAAAATAACAGCAACAACAAGAAATCATAATACATAAAAAAAAAGTTTTAAGTCTAAATATACCAATAATTACAATTAACATGTATAGGTTAAGTTCTTCAATTGAAGTATAGAAACATGAGTTTTCAAAACTTTTGTCACGTGCTGTTTACAAAAGGTATTTGTAACATAAAAAGATAAGAAAATTTTTAAATTGAAAAATAAATCTCATGGAAATACTAAAAATATAAAAGTCTCAATAAAATATCGGTTTCATTCTAAAATGTTTTTAAAAAGCAATAACAACAAAAATAAACATTTTTCATTTTGATAAAAGATATGGATCACCAAAAAGAAATAAGACTTTGGGAAGCTAGAATGTGGCTTTAAAATTACAGCATTTACTAAGTTGATACAAGTAGTTGGCAAATCCATAATGAAATTAGGAGATTTTTTTTTTATTTTATCTTTTAAGTCACATACTCACACAAAGATACAGAGGGCTTAAGTGAATGAATCAGGCAAGCCTGGTGTTAAAGACACACAACAAAAAGCTGACAAGATGGCTCCACAGGTAAGGGCACTGCACCACAGCGGAGTACCTGCCACTGTGGCTGAGCACCTGCCTTCAGTCTCTGGGACTCATTGTGAAAGGAGAGAACCATCNTCCTCAAATTGTCCTCTGACCTCCAAATGCATTCTGTGACATGTGCANTGCCCCTCCCCCCAAATAAATAAATGAATAGATTTTTCTAAAAGATATGCAACAAAGAATACACTCCAAATAGCAATGGAACTTAACCATGTATTAAAATACAAACTTTGAGGCCAGCCTGGTCTACAAAGTGTGTGTGTGTGTGTGTGTGTGTGTGTGTGTGTGAGAGAGAGAGAGAGAGAGAGAGAGAGAGAGAGAGAAATTTACCTAATATTAGAAGAACATGAATCTCTAACTATAATGATATTAGTAATAAGTAATAGTTAAAACATCACCCCAAATCTATAAGGAAAAGTATTGAACATTCTTGATTTTACTAAGTGAAATTACAAACTCCTTGGAAGTGGAAACCAATAACAATGTACCAAAATACAGTAGATGCAAGCAAAGTGATGTTTGGGGAAAACTTCAGAGTGTTATTGGAAAGTGAGAGTTTAAAAAGATTGAAAATGAGTTGATAAGACATTTGACTGGGAAAGAAAAGGGCAGGAAGTCAAAGACAGAATTAAGCAGAGGAAAGCAGGTACATGGAGGTTCTTAGGAATAAATCTAGGGTTAGTGTGTATTACCTGCACGAAGCCAACCGTGAGCGCCTGTGAAGTCATAAAGACTCAACGGGGACAAATATGTTACCAGACTGGAAGTCCCACTGTTGTAAGTTCTTAAACGTTCAATACAATTTCAAAACCCCAGCATTTTCAGAAAATTAACAAGCCAGTTGTTGATTGAAACAAACGAAAACAAAGAACAAAACAAACTCTAAATGGGACTGAAGAACTAGACGGTAAAGGAAGTGGAGAGGAGATGGCCTCACCAGCCAGGGCAGGAATGAGGTACAAGATTGTAAGAGCCGGGTTAGCTTGGGCTGGTGGACAATCAAATGTGGACAAGAGGAGAGCTAAAGAACGGTTCATCTGCATGTATGTCTCAGGANAGTANAAGAGGAGGGTAAATTAAATACTTAGGAAGCAGAAGAAAATAAATAATAAAAATAAAAGCAGGAAAAAATAGAGCAAAATTCAATGAAATTGAAAACCAGAAATCATTGAAGAAAAGTCAAATAAACATCTAGGTCTTTGAAAGATCAATAAATTACCATATCTCTGGCCAGACTAGCTAAGAATAGGAGACAGCACATAAATTGCTAAATCAGAAATGAAAGATGAGTTAACACTAGACACTGTTGACCTACCTCATCATGGTGACAAAGCAATATTATGAAATTTTCTAAGCTAACATATTTGATAATCTTGATGAAATAAANCAATTCCTTAAAAAGCACAATGTGGAAAACTTATCCNAGAAGAAGAAATAGACAGTCTGAGTCAATTAAAGAAATTGAAGCCGGATGTGGTGGTGCACGCTCCTAATCCCAGCCATCAAGAGGCAGAGGAAGGTGGAGCTCTGTGGGTTCAAAACCAGCTTGGTCTATGTCAAGTTCCAGGCCAACCAGAGCTACACAGTGAGACTCTGACTAAANAGANGGNCAGAGGGAGGAAGGAAGGAAGAAATGAAATCAATAGTAAACAGCATTCCAAACAGAGACCAACAATTTCAAACAGGGTCACGGGTGAATTCTAGACGTTACTGTGTGAGTGAGCGTTCCGTTACTTTAACAAATGCCTGCAGTAAACCCACTGAAGGTTTATTTTGCCTCACAGCTTTGGAGGTTTCATTCTATGGTTGACTGGCTCGTTTTTGTGCCTGGTGCACAGAGGCAGTGCACGCTGGTGGGAGGGCATGCTAGAGGAAAGGAAGGGGCTGGGGCCCCATTGCCTCCTTTTAGAGCACACCTCTAATGACCACCCAGCCCTGTTTCTTAAAGACCTCCACCACTTCCTAACAACACCACGCTTCAAAACCTCAACGCCAACATTTTATTTAATGCTGAAAAAGTCAGAGCTTTCCCATTAAGACTAGGAGTAAAAGCAAAGAAGATGACCAAAGCAATTCCTAATGCCAGTGAGTGATTATAGCCTGGCTGCAGGATGCAAGGTTAAGTCCAAAAGCAAACTGATTTCTTATATACCAGCAATAAGCAAGTGAAAGTTATAATTTAAAACACAATGCCATTAATATTAATACCTTAAAATGGAGTATTTAGGTATAAATCTAACAAAGTATGTACCAGTTCTATACAATTGTAATGAAAGAAATAAAAAAACTNAATAAATGGTGAGGGGTTCCATGTTCATGGGTGTTCACAGACTGGAAGATCAATGTTTTGATGACAGCAATTCTTCTCACAGCATTTACAGATTCAGCGGGATCCCAGTTATAATCCCAGCAACTTCGGACTAGGGAAATGGCTAAATCATAGAGGTGTTTGCTGTGCAAGTATGAGGACTTGAGTCCCCGACACCCATATAAAAGCCAGGTGTGTGTTTGTAACCCATGGAGAGTCCAAAGACTGGTGAATCCCTGGAATTCCTCAGCCAACCCATCTGGTCTGTTGGTGAGCTCCAGGTTCCCGGGTCCGGTAAGAGATCTTGCCCCAAATTAAAAAAAAAATACAATACAATACAATTGGTGTACAAGAAAGTACACCAGTGTCAACCTCTGACCTCTCTGACCTCCACACACAAATACACACACTAATTCCAGCACATTATTTTGTGAGTGTAGTGGTTTAAATGACATGCCCCCATAGTCTAGGACATTTGAATGCTTGATCCCAGGTTGGTGGTGCTGTTTGGGGAAGCTTAGGAGGTGTGGCCTTGTTGGGGGAATTATGTGACTGGGGAGTGGGTTTTGAGGCTTCAGAGTCACATGCCTTTCCCAGTTGCTCTCTCTGCTCTGCTGTTGTGGTTCAAGANATGAGCCCTCAGCTTCCTGCTCCCGCCACCATGCCTGCCTGCTGCAGGGCCTCCCAGCCATGATGGATTCGTAGTCCTCTGGAGCCATAAGCCCAAATCAACTAAGTCGCCTTCATCATGGTGTTTTATCACAGCAATAGAAAAGTAACTAATCTAGTGATGATACGTACTGATTATAAAGTTTAGATGGAGAAGCAAAGACCCAGATAGATAGTCAACAGAATGGCGAAGAACACACCTGGAGGTCTGATGGTTCTCAAGTTCAAAGTAGATTATAAAGCTAGACAACACCAGCAGTTTGATGCTGGCAACAGACAGGAAATTGGCCAATGGAATAGACTAGAGAGTCCAGACATAGAGCCACAGAAATACAGCCAACTGATCTCTGAGGGAGGAACAAAAGCAGTGGTGAAAAGTCTTCCAATACATGGGCTGCACATGCCCATGAGATCTATACTCCAGCCCCGCCCCACTCAAGCAAATTAACTCTGAAACACCTATAAGACTGTAATTCCTAGATGATAAGAGAAAATCTGCAACCTGGAATTGGCACTAACTTTGTTTTTTGTTTCGTTTTGTTTGTTTTTGTTGTTGTTTGTTTATTTTTCAAGACAAGGTTTCTCTGTNTAATAGTCCTGGCTGTCCTGGAACTTACTTTGTAGACCAGGCTGGCCTCAAACTCACAGAGATCCCCGCCTCTGCTTCCCAAGCGCTGGGATTAAAGGTGTGCGCCACCACTGCCAGGCCTGGCACTAACTTCTTAAATGTGACAAATACATGATCATTGAAAGAATTGGTCCATTGCAGGGCATTAAAATTAAACTTTTCTGCTCTATGAAACAAAAAAGGCAAATTACAGAGAAAATGTTTGCCAAAGACATAGAATAAAGGACTGTGGTTCAAAGTACAGAAAGAACTCATAAAACTCAGCAATCTGAAAGCAACCAGATTTTTAGAAAAGAGGCCATAAGACACCTCAGCAAAGAGGGTATATAAGTGCTGGATCCATATATGAAAAATTTCAGAAGCCGGGCAGTGGTAGCAAATGCCTTTAGTCCCAGCAGTCTGGAGACATAGGCAAATGGATCTCTGTGAGTTTGAGGCCAGCCTGGTCTATAGAGTGAGTTCCAGGACAGCCAGGGCTACACAGAGAAACCCTGTCCCAAAAAACAAACAAGCAAACAAAATGTTCAGAATACATGATCAAGGACCAGGTGTTCTGTGCAGACCCATAACCTCAGTGCTTAGGAGACAAGAAGCAGGGGGATTGCTGCAAGTTTGAGGCCTGCCTGGGCCACACTGCAATTTCCAAGACAACCAGGAGTGCATATTGAAATAATCTGTTTCTAAAAACCAATACATGCCTGTCTTCAAGGAAATGCAAATTAAAACAATGAGAGAAATCATATATTTGTTAGGAAGCTAAAATCTAGAACTCTTAGTATCAAATGTTGGCAAGGTCATAGAGGAACACAGGTTGATATTCATTGCTGTGGGGAATGCAGAATGCTGTCTGGCCACTTCGGAAGACACTTTAGCAGTTTATTACAAAACTAGACAAATTCTCACCATGATATCAACAATCATTTCTTGATATTCATCCAAAGGCATTAAAAATTTATATTCAAATAAATGCCCATCTATACCTAAATATTTATAGCAACCTTTTTCAAATTACCCAATCTTGGAAGCAATGACTAAATAAATGGTGGAATATTCATACAGTGAAATGAAATTATTTGGTGACAAGAAAAAAGTGAGCTATTGAGCCATGGAAAGACATGAAAAGCCAGACATAGTGGAACACGTATGTAATCACTGCTTGGAAGGCTGAGGCAGGATTGCTGTTGTAAGTTTGAGGCTAGCGTGGACTCACATAATTGAGATCCAATCCCCAAAACACCAAATTAAAGAAAAGGAAAAAAAGATTGAGAAATTATGAATGCATATTGCTAAGTGAAAGAAGCTGATCCGAAAGGCTGCACCCTGTGTGAGTCCAGCTTCGCAGCCTGGGAACTGGAAGAACTGAGGAGAATAGGAAAATAGGGTTTGCCCAAGGTTTTAAGTGGAAGGAGGAGAAAGATGGGGAGCCTGGGATTTCTGGAGTGGTAAAACTTCCCGTGGTGCTACCGTGGGGGCGATCACTGTAAACTTGTCCAAACTCCTAGTAGTGTACAATGTGGGTTTTCCAAGTGTGACAATGGCACAGGGGATGGTAAATGATCTCCTCTCCCAGTTAGATCTGGGGATTTCGATTGCTGAATGACTTCTTTAAGTTCCTATACTCATGACTCTAGTCCTCTCTTTCTTGAGGTATTCTGTGGAATAAATATAATACCTACACATTTTAGTATGTATATGAGGGTGTTGGATGCAGGCTGTTAATGACAAAAATCGAAAGGGAAATAGCAAACATCTACAAAAACAAGCAGAGTATGAGCCTATGGCTTCCTACAATCAAAATGCATTTATGAGCAAAATATATACATGTACACATGTTATAGAAGACTGTAGGAAAATAATAGGATGTTCCAAACTATTATTAGTTATGTATTGGAAAGGGAGTAAAATTAAGATGAGGGTCGGAAGAAAGAACTTTGAATATTTATACTGTCTACTTGGATATATTTCTGCATAAATAATCTAAAATGTACATGTTTTAAATCTCCTTATTCTGAAAGCAATACATACTCCTCTTAGAAAATTCAGAGAAGAAAATACAGAAGTAAACAGCCNATAAAACAGTGTGATNGCTCACACCTCCAATGCCAGCACTCCAGAGGCTGAGGCAAGATTTTGAGTTCTAGGTAGACCTGGGCTATGTAGCAAAACCTTGTCTCAAAAAAAGTAAAATAAAATAAATAAGTTAGCAGCTGGGAGATAGTGGCACACACCTCTAATCCCAGCACTCAGGAGGTAGAAGTGGATCTCTGTACGTTCGAGGCCAACATGGTCTACAAAGCAAGTTCAAGGACAGCCAGGGCTACACAGAGAAACCCTGTCTCAAAACAAACAAACAAACCAAAAAATACCCTGCTTCTCCCCCTAAAAAGTGCAATCCTTTCAGAAAGGGTGCTTATCAGGACTCCCCTGTGATCCCAGCACTCCAGAGGCTGAAGCAGAAGGGTCAGGAGTTCGAGGCCCTGTCTTAAACAATTACAACAAAACAAAAAGTACAGAGAGGATGACTTGGCTCAGCTGATACAGTGTTTGCTTTGGTTTCATCTTAGAAGCCATGTAAAATACTGGGTGTGCTGCCATGCAATTCCATTTGTAATCCTAACACCGGGAAGGCNGAAACAGCAGGATCCTGGGGTTCACTAAGCCAGTCAGTCTAGCATAATTGGTGAGTTCCAGGCCAATAAGAGATCCTTTCTCAAAGGAGGTAGATGACACTCAAGGTTGGCCTGTGACCTCCACTGGCATGCACATACATGTCCCACCACAAACGTGCGCTTGCACACACCAACACATTAAAAAAAAAAAAAAGACTCAGTCTGGGGCTGTAACTTCGTAGTAGAGTGAGCATGCTCAAGGTCCTGGGTTTCACCCCCTAACACATCGACAAAGGAAGCATTCATTCATTTGCTCAATCAATACTGGGGATTCCGTTGTGAATGAAGGCTTAATGTGTTTAATCAATCGCCTGTTGTTGTGTCTTTTAATTTTTCCCAATATTCATTAGTAGATTCGGTGTGGAAATGTCCATGTAACTAAATGCTAGTCATCATCATTTCCTGAGATGAGACCCCTTCGTTGCTGGCATTGCTGTTACTGGGTGAGAGATGGTGTACATTTTCTAAGTCTGTGATATTTGTTTCTAAAACTACTTTAAAAATTACTATTAGGGCTAGAGAGAGAGCTCAGCAGTTCAGAGCACTTGCTGCTTTTGCAGACGACCCGAGTTCTGTTCCTGGCACCCACAGGTAGCTCACAGCCACCTGTAACTGCAGTTCCAGGGGATTCAATGTCCTCTTTTCACCCCCAAGAGCACCGGGCACACGTGTGGTGTACATACATGCAGGCAAAATACTCACACACAANAATAAAATATAGTTATTGACGCTGGACATGGTGGCATGCGCTTTTAATCCCAGCGGTCAGAAGATAGACAGATCTCTGAGTTTGAGCAAGCCTGGTCTGCAAAATAAGTTCCATGCCAGCCAGGGCTACATGGCGTGAAACTGTCTCAAGATAAAATAAATGAAGAACTACTTAGCATCTGCCATTGCTGGCTTAGAGCACTGGTTTTCCATCACTCTGATCAATAATAAAATTTCTTAAAACTTGAATTTGGAAAACAAATTCTGACCTTTTATTTTTATCATTTAAGTTATTAATTCTTGGATCATGAAGGAAGTTCAAATGAGTGATATTAACACATTGACAGCACATTGCAAATACAAATAAAATTTCTAGTCCCAGACAGTAAACTGAGATTGTATTGGGCTGGTTTTGAGGGTCTTCATGGTACTAGTTGCTTAAGTGCGCTCCTAAGCATGTATTCTGTTCTTTGTGTTTACATGAAACACATCACTGTGCACACCAAAAAAAAAGGGAAACATTCCTGATGGCTTATGATTCAGTCTCATATTTTCCTACAAGAAAATTGACTTATTTTCAATCAATTATTGATAACTAAAATTGAAAAAAAAATTTTTTTGAAAACCCCATTTTCTGAGAGGGAGAGCTTTCTTTGTGAGAAATTAAAACCTGGTTTAGCATTTTCTGTGGATTAAGTTTTAAATTAACATAGAAGAATAACAATATGAATCAATCTGATCAAAGAAAAAGTGTCAGTAATCATTTAAACAAGACACTTACAACAAGGATTTAAAGGCAGGGAAGCGGATTTCCCTTGCATGTGGATCAAATCAGAAGTATCCCATAATTGACTCTTTACAAGACCCTGCTTTAGCATAATGGACTAGATATTAAAGCTCTAAGTATTTAAAGCGAGTTTCCGTCCCTCTCTAAACGGAGACCGCCACTAAGAGCTATTTTACAAGCCTGACACATTAGCCGCATCCAGGGGCTGGCTTCTCTGACTGGGGATTTGAAGTGCTTTCAATAGTTAACTGGTGTGAAATGGGTAACATTGAACCTGTGAGAAGCAATGAGCGTCCTAAAAAATAAATTCCAGATGGGGGAGTTGACGGGAAGGGATATGGATACTGTGATAGCTCTTTCCAACAAATTAACTCCAAAAAGAGTTCATACCTCATATACATACATACAACATACATACACACATACATACATACATATAGATATATATCTTGAACCAAGTTATCTGTGTGTGACTTTGGNGAGGAAATGTCATTTTCCCCTCCTCCTGTTATTTTAACGGTTTGGGAACAAAGGGGGTTTTGTAAACTGTAGCTGTGAGATCAAACACAGGGGCAGAATAAGGGGAGGTGTACACAGAATATTTTATAACTTGGTTACGGCAGTGGAGCCGTGGGGTCAAGGCAGGACCACAGATCTTCCTTACAGTGTGTATTACACTAAACAGCCTCTTCTCCCGTATTCTCCCTGCAGAATGGAATTTCTGAATCCTGCCACTACAGTGATTATGTGGGGAAACATAACTTGCCTTACCATATCCAAATGCCTTGCCTTTCCAGTATCTTTAGATGTTCACATAGCAAGCTACTCTGATGAAGTATTATAGTGTAGTAAAAAGGGTTTTAATGTTTGGCCAGATGTTGACTCTAATCCCAAGTCTGCTTTATTTATGCATGTGTGGACCTGGAGCAGGTCACTAAATCTCTGGAGAGCTCGGTTCCCTCGTTTAGAAAACAGGGGTTGTGTTCAAACCTGCAGAATAGCAAGAAGATGGGATTCAGTGTCTGCAAAGTGCAAATAAGCATGTATTTGGTAAGCCCTCGGAGATCCTGTAAGATCCTGGCAAAGGCTTACTGAGTGTAGTTTCTTGTCATTTTTCTTCCCAGCNATTGTAATATTAGGCTAAGTGATATCAAAGAGGCCCTGGGCTGGTTGCNTGATTCAAAGGATGAGGCTGCTNACTGCCAAACCTGATAACCTGAGTTCCATTTCTGGGTCCCAGGTGTTCTCCCTCCCACCACACACACACATATAAATAAATATAANTTTTTTNAAAAACGAGGCCCTAATCTAACACCCGAACACTGACTCTTGGTTCTTTTACTGGTGTGAGATGGTACTGGGAACTGAAATCATCTTGTTTCCATTGATGAGAACAAATAGAACTGGGTGCTAGCACACCCNCAAANGAGATCTCTGTCACCTTCACGTCCCAGTGTCCCACTATATCCCGACATCTCTAAGCCGAAGCAGCATCCCCTGTGAGTGAATCTCACTGCAAAGGGAGTCAATGGTGGCTGGCGTCCAGGAGCTGGGGCTGTGGTGAACGAAGGTGTGGAGGAGACAGGAGCAGCTGGCCAAGGTCCCCAGCTAGCGTTCTCTGTGGTTTCCCGACCTACTCTTTTATTTTCCTAGGGTTCCCTCCTGGTTTTAGTGAACTCCAGATTGAGGNGATGCCTCTCACACATCTGAGACCAGCTTTAGCCTTGACTAGCAGTGAAGCTGCCTACGGATGCCTTTTCCTTGAAATGGGCATAGAAAGGGTTTAAAAAAAAAAAGCTGTCAGGCGTCAAGCAGCCTCACAAATCATTTTTACGTGGCTTCCTGCATCTTTGTTTTTAGCAAATCCCTTAACGGGGGAGTGACTCATTTGTGTATTTCTTCAAAGAAAAGATTTTGCAGGTAGTTCAGGTGGCCCACTGCCTTCTGGGGTTGGGAAAAAGAGTTTTAAACGGGTTGGTATGTTTATTCTGGGGGAGTTGTTGTGTGGTACCTGTGGCCATTAGCCCGGTATCTGAACTGCTGGCAATGTCTGGAATAAGCGTCTGTCTGGGCAGCCCTGTAAACCCGGCACCACAGCCCGGCTGCCCAGTGCCTGGCCGCTGTCACAGGGTCCCATTAGCTGTTCATAAATGCCCTTGGTCCCACTAACCCAAGAACTGATCACATCTTAGTTTACAAATAGGAATTCTGTCGCACCACATCAGCTTCGAAAGCAGAAACCCCTCAGATAGCACAAAATTATTTATTATCCCCTCCATGTTGTACTTTTGAGAAAAAAAAAACAAACCTGTATCTGTGGCACTGAGATGGTGTGTGCCTCTAAGTTAAAACACAAGCAGATCTACATAGCCTAAAACTCAAATTNATCCTCATTTTATTAGGCAGGTGGTGTNTTCAGCAGACGATTTCCCANGCAGGGTTTACATTTATTTCATGTGTTTTTCTCCAAAGAACAGGAGTTACTCTGTCAAAAGTGGGGAGGTNAGAGCTTGGTGATGGGATACTGCAAATTCTACCCTTTCGGCAGATGAAATTTATAGTTTCTTAATATTCCAGACTTTCTCTTTGTCTTTTACATGGCAATTTATAACCCAGGAATTTTCGTGTTTCCCTTCCTCTTGCTAGGAGTGCCTGAACAAACAAAGTGTGTGCATGCAGGGTCTGTTTCCCCAACCTGCTTTCAGGCATGGCTGTTGTTTTTCTTCCCTGACCTCCCACGTGACATAAACTGGATTCTGGGTTGCATTGTTTTAATCCAGAAGGCATGTCACAGGAAGCTTAACTGGTGAAAGTGAGCTTTCATGGTATTTTGTCTTGAAATTGTGCCTCAGAGTGACCCAGCTGCTAAAATCCAATATTCTGAATACAGGTGTGGGGGATATTCATAGCTGCCCTCCAAAATACATCTTTGATATACCTAAAGAATAACGGCTTTCTTTTTAGACATTTGCCCTTGAGGTTAAAAATAAAATATATCACGACATGCAGAAAATTGTGGGAAAAATAATGGAACCAGGGCCTCATCCTACTGATGAGGGAACCAGGACACTTCTGTATATTGTACTGTGTATGTGTGTACACAACAATATGAAGCTTAAATATGCATTTTTACACACATGGTACAATGCTGTACATATTCTCGTTTCTCTCAGCATTCTAATATGTGCAGACTGGACTCGTTTACTTCCCCTCTAGGATAGTATCAGGATGTCACACTGTCCCACCACAACCTGTCTGTGAATTTCCTGTTAATGGGCATTCAGCCTCCTTACTGCCCCTTGCTACCGTGGAAATTCCTGTGCCCATCATTCATATGCACGTATAAGCATTTCTCTAGACTATATCCTGAGCAGAGACTGAATGTTCACTGTTTCTATTATCAACTGAGGGGGAAAAAATGGGGGAACAAAGTTACTATCCATCCTCAGGTCCTGTTTCACTATCTTACCAACACTTAGGGTTACGAGGCCTTTTTATGTTAGCTAATCTGATGCATGGCGAGTTCCTCATTTCCCTGTTTACTTAGTGAGGCTTGGTGTCTATTTCTTTATTGGCCACTGTTGTTTCATCTTTTGTGAAGTTTANGTTTGTATCTNTTGTGTCTCGCGGGCACTGACTTTTTCAGCTATGTCTGTAGAGATGCTTNGTAAAACCTGAGCCTTTGTCCTTGGTTGGGTCTGTGTTTCACAGATCTTTTCCTAGGTGTCTTTTCCTCTNTTCTATGGTGTGTCATTGATAAACTAAAGCCTTTTGAAATAGTCAAGTAATCTTTTTCTTTTACATGTATGCATTTGACATCATCTTCACTTTGGGTGAGACAGACGTCTTCCCTTGTTTTCTTCAAAATCATGCCCTTCAATTTGACGAGGTATTTCTTGTTCTTCTTCCTAGTTTTGCTGGTCAGATGCCTTTGCTTTGAATATCAGTTTCTGGACATCTAATGACTTCCACAGACAGATTGAAGATCTTTCTGAAGTTCAGATTGCAGCAGACGTCTCTCCCCTGACTCTGCCCNTCTCCCCCTAGGTCTATTTNAGCCTCTTTTGCCACTTCTGACTTTCAGAATGTAAAACCATGTGTACCTCTACATAAATTGTTAAATCAATGGTCAGTGAAANAAAAAGGCCAAAGATTTTAAACTTTTTGCTGTTGATTTTCAGTGCTAGGAATCAAACCTAGAGCCTTGAACATTAGGCACATACCCTACCAACCCAGCTGCNCCGGCCCCTAAACTCTTAAACTTTTAATGTGACCAAAGCAATGTTGACTCAGTGGAAAACGACCCCTGGTCAAGGACAGAGAGAGTGTCTTTAAAGTCAGGCAGGTCTCACCAGCTGTGCTACTCGATGTCTCTGAATGTCAGTCTCCCTACCTGGAACATGGCCTCACGAGGTTTTTATAAGGATTATATGATAAGTATCTGGTATAATACACTAAGTCCTATGTTAGAGGAATGTAGTCTTTGAGGATTGGCGAAAGCTTCCCGGAGGAGTTAAGGCCTTGGCTGAGACTTCAAGATCACATACAGTTTAAGGTAATGAAGGGGGGCAGGGGTGGGGTGGGGGACCAAGGAACAAGTGTTGGGAGTGGTTTGATAATTACGAAAAGATCTCCCTTAGGTTGTGTGTTATAGTGTTGAAACAAAGAGTCAGTCTTGCTGGCTTGGTATTTGTTTTGTTTTGAACAGAGTCTTACCAGGTGTCCCAGACCAGCCTGGGACTTTGGATCCTCCTGCCTCAGCCTCCTCAGGACTGAGAATACAGATGTGTACCACCAGGCCCAGCTGGGGCTGGCCTTAACAAGCTTTGGGCTTGAATTTCTTGTCAAGAGCAAAAGTGGCCTAAGGCAGTGGATCACAAGCTGTAGGTCCTCCCACCCCGGGTGCCCCAAGACCCTCTTGGGGTTCCCCAAGGGCAAAACTATTTTCTTAGTACTACTAAGGCATCCTTGGTCTTTTCAATCCTTTGACCTTGGCATTCATGGTTGAAAAACAACAGCAGCTATAGCCATTGTTGCCACCAAATTACAGCAGCTACCACTGCACTCTTTCCCACTGGAACACAAAGGAAACATGGCAACAGCTGAGCAAGCAAAACATAGGCCATTTTGCTGCAGAGTGTCTATGACAAAGAAGGAATAATTACTTTATTAAATCTCAACTCTTGTTACAGGATTTTCTTTTTCAGTGCTAAGGGCTGAACCCAGGGCTTCATGCATGCTAAGCAAGCTCTCTATTGGAGCCANACCCCAGCAGGGACGGGGCATTGTAATTGTCAATATGACAGAACAGGAAGTACACGCATGCTGCTTCAGCCACACACCAAAGTGCATGGCCATCTTGAGGAAAACATTTGTGCAATTATTTGATGTCAGCTCATCATGATTTCTTCACAAAAGGTGGGGAAGAAGGGCCTGGAGAGATGGCTCAGAGGTTAGCACTTGCTGCTCTTGAAAAGGATGCAGGTTTGGTTCCTAGCAGCTCACAANCGTCTATAACTCTATTNCAGGNAATTGGACTCCTTCTTCTGGCCTCCACAGACACTAAGCACATACTAAGCACATACATGGTGTACATATGTACATGCAGGCAGACCATAAAATGCATACACATTTAAAAAAGCAGCATTTTAACTTGAGAAATGATTGACATGCAGGTTATGGTTCCTCAGATTTAGCCCACAGTTCCTCAGGAATGGAAGCCTGTCACTTCAGCAAATGTAGTATTTGGTGCTGATGACAAAAGTCNTGCTTCCAATAGCAATTGCATTTTGAAAAACTTTATAAGGCTTTTTTTTTTNAATTGCATCAGTGGTCATATTTACAAACTTGAATTTTTAATGTGAAATGAGGTGTGATGGGCTGCTTCACTCTGTCAGCCAGGGTTTTGGTTTATAGAAGTATTGAAGTTTGGGTTTTGTAATCAGCCTTCGAAGTAACAGGTACATTCCCCTTTCTGGGCCACAGAGGTGGCTCAGCAGGTGGAAGCATGAATCACACAAGCCTGACACCCAGGGTTCAGTCTTCACGACATTCATGTGAGAAGGACATTGCACAGGTTGTCCACACTGTGTGCGCACACACACTAATGACAATTAGGAAAATAAACTTTAAGCCATGTCCCTTTCCACTGCATGTCACATGCTAAACCAGAAATTTTCAGCAATGTTTTTTCTAGTGCTGGGAATTGAACCTGGGACCTCATGCATGCTAGGACAGCAATCTCCCTCTGAGCTGCATCCCTAGCATACCAATATTTTCCAAACTACTAATGAGTGATGTTGCAAAATCATTGAGGAGTAAACAACCCACTCAGAGTGCTTGAGAGAGCAATAATTTTAAGGTNNGCAGTGCAAGGCATCCTTTAATGAGATTTTAGCGTCTGCACTGTAATTAACCTTTTAGACAGTACTTGTGAGGATCTCAGTAGAGAAACCGCCGTGGTTTTCTCCCACGGCTGCTTTGACAACCCTCTGCCTTTGAGCCTCAGCTCTGTAGGAGGCTGCTTTCTCTCTGCACACTTCAGCCAAAACCACATTTCTAAAGAGGTACAATGCAGAAGTGGATATCAGAATCTTTAATTATTTTTCTTTAGCTGTAGTTCCTTCTAGTTTTAAAAAAATAATTCCAGTAGCTATAAGTCCATATAAAAGAACTCTTTGGGGGTGGGGGAGGGCCGAAGATGTCAATTCCTGTCTGATACATAGAAGGTTCTAGACCAGTGGTCCTCAAACTGTGGGTCTCAACCNCTTTNGGGGTCCAATGACCCTTTCACAGGTATCACCTAAGACCATCAGAAAACACAGATATTCACATTATGATTAGTAACAGTAGCAAAACTACAGTTATGAAGTATCAACGAAAATAATTTTACTGTTGGGGGGTCACCACAACCTGAGGAACTGTTTTAAAGGGTCGCAGCATCAGGAAGGTTGGGAACAACTGATGTAGACCCGGTCCCCAGCAACACAAAAAAATAAAATTTAAAAAANGAACAAAAACTCCAGCTCTCCATTTTAAAGACTAAGTTTCCTGAGATGGAAAAGGTTGATATTGCCATTAGAGAGGGAGAAAAAAGTGTGAGAGCTGAAAAGAAAGTAATAAAATTCAGAATAATGGAATTAGAATTAGAGGTGGGATGGATGGTGGTNGGCGCTCACACTGTGAAGGAGCGTGGTCAATGGACAGTGTCAGTTAGGTCAGGACACTGACGTGTTTAAAAGTTCACATGTGTAGTAAGGATGCAGACTCAGAGCTGATGTCTCTCTGGTTTAGCAATAGCTGCTTCAAGTAACTCGAAGGTCCTACCTTTCAGAGCTGCCAGGTTCAGCAAATAAAAATGTAGGGCACCCATTAAATTTGCATTTCAGATAAACAAGGAAGTACTAGTTAGTGTGTCTCAGATATTGCGTGGGACTCGGCTTTAACTGGGTGCCCTTTATTTTATCTGGCAGCCCAGCTTCCTTTTGCAGGTCTTAAGCGTCTCCTAAGTAAAGGTGTGGGCAAATTCCTGTATGTTTACCCTTGTTCTGGTGCTGGCCTGTGATGCCAAAAAATGGAAATATTAGGGAAGCGTGGTATGTTCATGCATATGCCTTAATATCAAGGTGCAGCTGGTGTGTGGTAGCTTGGTGTCATTTTTTCTACCTCTGGCATTAAAAGTACTTCTTCTTTTGTGAAATGGCAGTGTCATTTTCTAATGTCCTTTTTGGGTGACATTTATAACTCTTAAAAATTGTTTGGAAATTTGACTTGCAAATGAAGTCAAAGACAGGAAAAAAGGAGGGCTCTAGGTGGTGTCTAAGTTGTCTCCTAGTTTCTATATTCCGTGACCTTTGCAAATCAGAGGACACAAGAGACACAGAGACTCTTTGACCTGTCATCCTNTGTGACACTAACAGAATTTCTCCTCTGGGCACGCTCCCTCCCCAGAGTCCAAGCCCCGCTCTTCTCTCTGGCTCTGTTATTGGACAGTGAGTGAAGTCACGTCTGGAAAACAGGGCTGAGCTCTTCAGAGGAGGACCTAGAAGCTGAGGGAGGTGCTGCTGCCCAGAGCTTTCAGGAATACTCGTTGCTCTGAAATGAGCCCAAAGGCTGAGGGGAATGGCTAAAGTATTGGTTTTGATTTGCACGTCTTCAGTTTGATCCTTAACAACATGTTTGCTTGGGTTCCAGGAATTTTGTGATCTTAGTTCAGTGTTGACATTTTACATCCTTCTCAGCACACTAAGTACTCTTTCAGGAATGTGTGGTTAATGTTGTAGAGAGAAAAGCCCAAAATCACAATGCAAACTCAGAGCCAGGGAGCCCCAGCCTGTTCGCTGGCTTCCAATGCTGGCCTTAAATAAACATGACTCTTCTTTCTGGAAACACCTGTCAACTCACAGCGTGTAAGCAAGACAAAGCCAGAATCATCAAGGTCCGTTAAAGAGCTAAGTCACACATCGTGTCTGTCCTTCCAGATGCTATAATTGTCTATTTTTCATACAGTTTCTCATGCTAGCCTTTCCTAAGGTTAAACTCTCCGTGTGATACCTCATGGACGGAAAACCTTTGGTCCAAAGCCCTACAGATTACCCTACAAATGCTGTATTCTCAACCAAAATAGACTTATTTTTTCAAGAGAATCCAATTTCCAATGGGTTTAACCTAGAAAAACAGCAAAAGGCTAATAAAAGCTTAGAAGCTGGTCCAAGGAAAGCGTGGTGGCTGCTGCATTTTTGGTGCCCTGGTCCAGAGCAGAGGTTTGGAATCGCCGCAGTCTCCTCTGGTGAGTTTGCTGTTCCCTGGGATGTGGGCGAGGATACTCCTAGTTGATGCTCAACCAGGAACAAATGAGCCTTGACTCCTTCTCTAGCTGCCAACACTTAGGCTATTGAGATAGTAGGTCTACGGTCCTCGTCTTTGGCAAGAGCAAGTGGGTTAGGGCTAAACTCAGCTTCCTCCCCCTTATTCTTCAGCACCCCAGTTAGGGTTGGGGATCAGACTCTGTGGTGCGTCTGACAACTAAGGTTCTTTAGAGAAACATGGTTTAAATGTGTGGAGTCAGGCCTGCCCTTCCCCTATCCATTCTCTACCATGATATTCCATAGTTTTGGGGTGCTTTACTAAGAAGTATAACCTGTCACCCCTATTCAATCCTAAAATGATTCTTCTCACATCTGGATAAGCTCAGCAACCACTAGATGAACTTTTTTCTCTTAAGAACATGTCCTCTCCTACACATACACCCCCCCCTCCAAATCCCTCCATCGCCATAAGCTTTGTGAAACTTAAGCTCTGCATCAGTTCTGTGTTATGTGGTACAGGGGGTTGATCCCAGGGTCTTGGGTCTGTTGGGCCAGTGCTCTAGGCCTGAGCTCACTCACCACCCTCCCCTGCTNAGGAGCTTAGCCCCTCAGACCTATGTAAGTTGTATGGTAAACTTTATAACAACATTCATGTATGTATCACATAATCTGATCAGTACTTCTTTCTTCTGGATTTCAGTCCCTTGGAGGGGAGGGANACTCATAAACTTAGCACTCATGAAGCTGAGACAGAAGGATTGCACAATCTGCCTTACTTTCCTCTTGTTCAACTGTATTCCCTGAAGACACGGCCATGTGCAGTTGGTGTCAACTGAAGACTGAGAGAGTTCGGGGACACTGGCTTTGGGGGTCTAACTTGTGCCCATACTTCTTTGAGTATCAGGTTTCTTTGGCTACTTGTGCAGATTTTTGGAGAGCTGGTCATACACCATGAGGGAAAGAGTTCTAGCTACCAAGGAATTGTAAAGCAAACAATTATGGAACACGGCACCCTAAGGGGGAGTTAGCTAATTAATACAAAATAGAGAGTATCCCATGGTTTAAAACCCCAATGTGAGCTGGGTGTGGCACAAGCCTTTAATCCCAGTACTCAGGAGGCAGAGGTAGGCAGATCTCTGAGTTCAAGGCCAGCCTGATCTATAGAGTAAGTTCCAAGACAGCCAGGGCTACAGAGAGAAACCCTGTCTTGAAAAAGTAAAAGAAAGAAATCCCAATGTGATGGTAATGTGGTGCTGATCCCCATCCTCGGAGGCAGAGACTGGTATGGTTAGGAGTTCAAAGCCATCTTCAACTATACAGCGAGTTCAACTATACAGTGGATTACTTGAGACCCTGTCTTAAAAAGCAAAACACCAGAGTCTCATTAAAGCTCAGATTGAGGCTACCTGGAGACGCCCCACTTCTAGTGTCTTGTACCTTTGGACTCTAAGAGCAGCTGGGGGCCTTGGAGGTGAAGTCAGACAAGAGAGGTCTGTGTTCGGTGAACCTGGCCTCCTGGCTTAACATTGGTCCTCAATTACTTAGACACCAAGTTTAAACAGCTTGAGGAAACTTACCTCTGCTGTCAGGGTGAACACACCAGTCTCTCCATCACACTGTAGTTAAAACTGGCAACCTTCATCATCTACGAACAAATGAAAAAGGAGTCCATTTCTTGGAAGACTCTAATAACAGTAATTAGCATATGCTATTCTATTTTTTAGAGATTTAAATGTTTTTATACGTATGAGTATTTTGCCTGCATGTATATATGTGTAGTTTGTGCAGTGTGCCTAGTGCTTGAGAAGGCCAGAAGAGAGCATTGGATCCCCCAGAACTGGAGTTATTGATGGTCTGTNAGCTGCCATGTAGGCGCTGGGAGTCAAACTTGGGTCCTCTGAAAGAGCAGTCATTGCTCTTAACTGCTGAGCCATCTCTCCAGACTCCAAGGCTATTCCATTTTTAACTCTGCAAATGACAGTATTTGTATTCCTGTTTTAAAGATAAACTTTGCTTCAGAAAGATTAAGGGAGTTATTCCAGCTAGCGGGAAAAAATTGGAGAATAACCCCATCCCTGTAGCCTTAGAAGTCCGCTGATCTAAACTAGTCCATTTTCTACAGCTAGGGAGAGTGANTCTCAGAGAAGGCAAATGAACTTTCATGTTGTGGGTTGAACCAGAGTGGTGCCCTGGTGGTGATTCGTCCATCATATTAGGTTCTTCATAATCTGCAGCCTACCAGGATAGACCATTCACCANACCATAAAACAATCCATGATAAAGGATAAAGATAGCACCCAGGATATTCTACCATAATGAAATATAATTAGAAAGTAGGAAAGAAATTAGGAAGAAATTGAAGTGTTGTTTAAAAATCAGTGGGACAAAGAGAGATTAGAAGATACCTTGGAATGAATGGAAACTACTGAACATGTGAGATGTAAATAAAGAATTGCTCTTGGGGAGGTTTTAGCCTATATTTTTAAAAGATCGCAAAGCCATAAACACTCTATCTAAAGATACTATCTTATAAACACTATCTAAAGATACTAGATGAAAGAAGGAAGTGAAGTCCTGCAAGTCGGTCTGTGTGACTGTCTCACATGTGTGCCTTGGCATGTGCGCTCCCTCTCTCTCTCTCTCTCTCACACACACACACACACACACACACATATGCACAGATGAATAAAATTTCTTTAAGATTTATAAAATTAAGCCAGGCAGTGGTGGCTCACGCTTTAATCCCAACACTCAGGAGGCAGAGGCAGGTGGATCTCTGAGTTCAAGGCCAGCCTAGTCTACAGAGTGAGTTCCAGGACAGCCAGGGCTACGGAGGAACCCTGTCTTGAAAAACTACACACACACACAAAAAAAGATTTATGAAATTAAAATTGAGAAAACCTTCAGCTTGATTAGCTAAGGGGAAAAAGACAAGTTAGGAGAATCACAAATGAAAAAAGGGCGTTGTAAAGGAATGCTATTAATAATTATATTCCATGAAATTAGATAACCTAAATAAAATGGAAGAATCCCAAAAGACACTAAGATCATTAACACCGAGTCAAGATGAAATTAACAACCTGAAAAAACAAAACCTGTGACAAATACAGAAAGAGTATTTTTATTTTTTTATTTTTTTATTTTTTTTGGTTTTTCAAGATAGGGTTTCTCTGTGTAGCTTTGGCACCTTTTCTGGAACTCACTCAGTAGCCCAGGCTAGCCTCAAATTCACAGAGATC
>LZPO01007996.1:308568-331087 GCA_001675575.1 Neotoma lepida | reverse complement strand
CTGTAATGCTCTGATAATTCTGCGGTTAGCTCTGGACTGTCCCTGAACCTCAGTAGTTTTATTAGCTGTGTGTTTGGTTCTGGGATAGTCTCCATCGCTATTGTCGTTACTAAGATGACTAGTGGCTCCAGTGGATGTCTCCCAAATCCCTAGCTGTTATCTGGCCCCGGGTATGCATGTCTACCAGGAGGTTACATTCTTGTCTGAGACATGTCCTGACTCTCTGATAGCAGCCACGGCTGACCCAACTTTACTGGGGCCTCGGATTGATATGATTAAGTTTAATGAGGCCACTCTCCGCCCTGAACCTATTCAAGGATAAACTTGTAAATCCGATGAGTTCTAAAGATGACAGGCCATTGCTTACCTTTCAACCTTTAAGGGATTTGAGGGACGATTTATAACTCGCCTCCCCCTCTTACAGCATCATTAGAAAGGTCTCTGGAAAGTGAACCGCTTTTGCAACCCACAGCTTCTTATTCATAACAAGGATGATCTTAGGAGTAAAGTTCATGCATTTGTGCAGATCCTTCTAAAGAAGCCGTGGCCACCAAGGCAGGCAGCACACACCCGTGCTGTTCAATTACTGTGAGAAAACTCTTTCCAAGTTGGATTTTCTGCCAGCTGTCCCCCCAGACGACGTGTAAGAGTACTTTTAAGAAAGACACATGAAATTACATAATTGTACCAATGAGGCTGAAAAGGTGGCAGAACTAGGGTTTACTGATCAGCCCCCCCTCCCTTGTTGAGCATCTGGTTGTTGTGGGCTGCCAAGGTGTCTCTAGAAGCTTGTCACTGAAGCCCACTTCCCTTCAATTGCCTTAGTTCCCCACACAGTCCTCAGTTATCTTTCTTAATGACCCAGAGCCATCTCTATAGATGTGGGGACTCCACTACCCTCATGGGAACGTGCTGGCTCTGGAGTCAGCAAGCCTGCCCCTTGGTCCTGGTTCCCACTGTTAAGAGCTGTGTGATCTCAGGCAAACAGCTTAACGCTCCCGTTTCTCATCTATAAAATGGGAATGGCAGCTCACACTCACTGTGCTGGCTCCGGGATGATGCATTTATAATCCTGTTGTTTTTAAAGGACTTTTCCTCCCAAACTTCCTGATCGAAGAAGCCTTCTGCAAAACCTCCTTGTGAACAAGCTGGAGCCCTGGGCTTTTCTGTTCTGTCCGGCTATAGAGCACAATATAGAACAATATAGAACACAATAGATGGTATTTAAGTGATGGCTGCCACTGACTTTAGCTTAACTTTGTGTGACGCCTTTATTCATTCCGTGACTTTAGGCTCACATCTGTTTTTTAATGTGGTCCCCTGCCACACTTCCAAGCTGGCCTCTGTCTTTTCTATACAATCAGTGTCCTTACTCACAAAACACTTCTCCCTTCTTTGGGTTTTTGTTGTTGCTTTTTGTTTTCCCTGTTTTGGTTTGGTTTGGGGTTTGTGCCCCACCTCACCCCTCCACCCCCACAGGTTCTTAGGTTTGAACCAGGGCCTTGATTATGCTAGGCAAGTGCTCTTCCACTAAACCACAGCCAAGCCCGTCTTTTAACTTGCCACTTCTTAGAAACAGACAACCACAACTCAGAATTAAGTGTAAAGTAAGGGCAGCCATGTTCTACTAGAGTTCCACTTGGCATGTGAATAACGTTCAGACTGTGCCCAATCTAACCATCTTCTAACTTCACAATGATGTGAAAGCCCCCGACACCCATTAGAAACTTCACATTTGGGGATTTTGATCTTTTCCCAGAGTGGAGAAATGCTGTTGACTNTATCTCGTGATTCTGTCACCTAGTTGCAAGGGGAAACAGTATTCTAGAGTGGACCATGTAGCCAGCATTTATTGAACAGATATTCACTAAAATTACTTGGGATAACCAGCGCTTCATTGTTCATTGGCTTCGTTAGGTGAATTTGTTCAAGTGTTCTCAGCACCTTTGCGGCTGGCTGGGCTGAGCTGGGGTGTCGGTAGCTTGGCATATTCAATGCAGTTTTGATTTAGATCTTTCAACCCACAATGGGTTTATTGAGACACAGCCCCATTATAAATCAAGGAGTGTGTCTCTACTGATCCTGTCATTGTGAATCATGCTTGTAATGTGAATCTTAGTTGTTCAGACCTTGTTTAGAAGACAGTGTGGCATGTTGGGATGACCCTGAGTTTTGTAGCTGGGGACAAGTCTGAATCTTCACTCCTGTACTATGAGACCTAGGACTTGAGTCACAAATTCACAATCTGTAAAATAGAAAAAATAAAATCTATGGCACAGAGTCACAGTGGTTAAATGAAGGAGTCCGTGTGATGAAGCAGTAACTATAAAGTGTAGACACAGCCAGTGGCAGTGGCCTTCACTCTCTTCAGTCAGCCTTCAGAGTGTCCTTTCCTCCTGGTTTTGAGTCTGTTTCTAGAGAGAATAAGATACTTACCAGCTCTGCTGAGATACATGACCAGATGGGATAAATTATGGACTGGATTAAGAAAGGAGTAGCAGGGAGACCCTAGTAGACTGACCTGTGTGTACCAAAGGGAGGAGTGGGCTTCAGTCCCTCTCATGGTTAATCTTATCTTTTTATTTTTTTTTAGACAGGGTCTCATTATGTAGCCTTGGCTNGCCTGGAACTCACTGTGTACACCATTCTGGCCTTGAACTTGCAGCAATCCTCCTGCCTCAGCTTCCAGGTACTGGGATTACAGATATGCTACCACATTCAGCTGAGCTGTTTATCTCCTCTGCTGACTTTTGACATCAAAATCTTGCCTGTCACAGTGAGCTCGGAGCCATCGATAGTAGTTTGTCTGTTTGAACTCAAGGCTTCATAAAGACGCTTGAAGACTCTGATTANTCCTTTTAGTGGATGGACTGGATGTGTGACAGCTGAATGTGGATCACAAAATAAGCTATACTTTATCAAGTNCTTATAATTTAAGCAAATCTATACGCACGGCTGTAACAATAATAAATAACACACTTCTGAAGCTCCCACTGGTCCCCTCACTGTGAGGCTCTCTCTGTGCTTCTGTCTCATCTGGTGTCCTTCAGGCCCCCTTCTTTCATTGTGTGGTTGGACTCTGCTGACCTGAGTCTCCTGCAGCTCACGCTCCTCGCTAGTCCACTTTGCCCAAATGTGTTTCCATGTTTGCAGTAAATTAGCCTCTCAATTTCGCTGTTGCTCAAAGTTAATATTTCATTACAGTCCTCTTGAGCTGTGTTTCTGAAACACCAGCGATGCCACCTCCCTCCACTTGTGAGCAGACTTCCTGGAGGTAGGAGATAGGAAGTTCTCCATCTTGCACCCTACAAAATGCATGGTGTGGCCCCCAACTTTCTCCCTTGCATGGCTTTGATCANCTCCTTTTAATGTTCTTATTTCTGGTTCTTGTGGGGTGTTTTGTCTTTTAAAGGAAAGAATATTCCTTTGGGCCCAGTGGTGGTGTGTGCCTGTAATCCCAGCACTGGGAGCACGAAGGAGGATTTCAAACTTAAGCCAGTGTGGGCTGCATAGTGAGACTCTTGGCTCATGTCAAGGGGAGGTGGGGAGATGGAGGGAGAGAAAAAGAGAGTGAGAACGAATATGCAGGAGAAAACAAAGACGGGATGGTGGCGCACGCCTTTTGATCCCAGCACTCAGGAGGCAGAGGCAGGCGGATCTAAGTGTAGCCTTGTCTACAGAGAAAACAGACAATTCCCAGGATGGGACAATGTAGGAGAATGTTTTGTCTGGGTCCCGCCAGGCCGCATGGTCCCACAGCCGCTTATAAAATAATTACTCAGAGGCTCATATTAATTATAACTGCTTGGCCATCAGCTCAGGCTTATGGCTGACTAGCTCTTACACTTAAGCTCAGCCCATTTCTTTGCGCAGGGGCCATGCTAATCTTCTCTGTATCGTTCCAATTTTAGTCTACGTGCTGCTGAAGCGAGCACAACTCAGCCCATTTCTATTAATCTATATGTCGCCATGTGTTCCATGGCTTTATCTGCATCCCATTACATGCTGCTCCTTGGGCAACTGGCTGGCATCTCCTGACAGCCTTCCTCTTCCCAGAATTCTCCTTGTCTGCTTATCCTGCCTATACTTCCTGCCTGGCTACTGGCCAATCAGCATTTTATTTATCAATCAATCAGAGCAACACATATTCACAACATACAGAATGATATCCCCATCAGGACAATGTACAAACGTCTCCATGGTGCAGAAGACATGATGGCCCTTATGTGACTACATACCTTCCTTTGAGATTCTAGCAAACTTACACTGTTGTTCTCCAATGCTGTTGGTCTAAAGGGTGTTTCTAAGATAACCACAGAGGGAAAGAAAATCACTAAATTTTTTTTTTTAAAAAATGGAGAAAGTATAAAAGGAAGGAAAGTTAGAAAAACTGACCGTAATTCCGTTTCCAAACTAATAGGCTGGCCTGGTGTGTAGTTTGGTGATAGACTCCTTGCTTAGCCTGTGGAAGGCCCTACATTTGATCCCTAGGCCCACAAGGGGATGGGGNCTCATTTTAGTCTTGTCAAACCAATGCCAAGTGTTTTCTAAATTCTCAATGATAAAGAAAATGTGATACTTTGTTTAGATAGTGAGCCATTTTTTAAAGGTATAAAAATCAGTCTTTGGGCAGTGGGGCTGTAGCTCCTTTGGCAGAGGGCTTGCCTAACATGCACGAAAACCATCATTTGATTCTCAGCACTGCATAGACAGGGGCATGGTGGTGGACAGTGGTGCATATCTATAAACCCAGCACTTGGGAGGTAAAGGCGGGAAGAGTAACAGTTCAAGTTCATTCCTGGCTATACAGCAAGTTTCAGACCAACCAGGGCTGCAAAAGACCCTGTCTATAATTAATTAATACATTTTAAAAATGAGTCTTTANATTAAGGGCCATCAGGTAATAAGAACTCCCGCATCCCCACCAGCCACTGCTTGATGCTCTGTGGGATCCATGAAACAATGAAGAGAGAGCCAGAGGCAGCATCAAGCTGCTCAGGTCAAGCCTGGGCTTTGCATGTCCTCCCCGCATGTCCTTGGTCAACCCACTTAACTCCTCAAAGCCACAGACTTTAAAATAAAGATCAAACCCACCTCCGAGGGATGCTGTCATTCAGTGGCTACAACTGTAAAGCACCCTGCAAACAAATATGTTATCTGCCGTCATTCATGTCCGTTCCTCCCTTCCCTCTCTCTCTTGACCTCCCTCATGGGCAAGCAGCCCCAGTACCTAACCCTTCAGCTCCTGCCCAATCCTGCCTCTAGCTTCAAAGAGAAAAGCGCCTTCCTCATCCGGTTCTTCCTAGGGAATGCCGAGCCGTTCGCCTAAATCCAACATGAGTCTCATGAGGTTAGGTAACGAGGTTTTTGAATCTGGACAATCTGACTCAGTCTTCATGTTTAAATCCTGGCTAATTCTGAATAACATTCAGGCCTTCACTTTGTTACCATGAGAGGGAAAGCTTTTAATAGACACTTGCCTTTTAGAAGGGTGCTAACTCAGTTCCAGCCAGGAGCCATTAGGGAGCCCTGGACACTTTAGAAATGGCTCCTTCCTCAGTAACAGGAAGGACTCGGAGGAAAGTGGTGGCTGGTCCTAGAAGGAACACAGATCTACACTGTGCCTTGGAAGGCGCTAGGTTCAAAGGGTCTGGGGCACAGCCAGCCAGGGCAGCACCAGGGAGCCTGGAAACGAGAGAGGCCCCTGCAGGCTGGGCTCTGTAGCCTGGCTGGGCCTCACACTGAACATCTCCAGATGGGGCTGGATCTGAGCTGCCTTTTCCAGCCAGGCCACAGTGGGGCTTGGGGCTGGTCTGAAAAGAGAACCAGAGGCCCCCAAAGCTGGACAGGAAGTTTCCTCATGCTGCAAGGGACCTCCCCACCACACTTCCCTGCAGCAACAAGCAGAAAGCTCTGCCCCACCAACCCCTTGACATTCTACGAAGTGCAGATTGTGTCAGCATTTCCATTTTAAACCCCTAATTTCATAGGTTTACAGCTTGAGTCGTAAAAACTCACTCTGGGCTGAAGCTTGGCACCCAGTCTCTTAGCTGTTTTTAAGCTGGGCACTCAAAAATAGATACATTTTTAGTTTCAGACATTTTGGGGACTTCTCTATAAACACTCCCAAAGCTTTGTTGGGTCAAAACAGGTTTCTAATCGTTGGTGGAGGATGCAGCAAGGGCCCGACTCAGAGATGTCGCAGTCAGTGTGTTTTGAAAGTGGTTGCAGGTCACCANAAAGACGAGTCCCCTTCACACAGAGCCAGGGCAGCACAGGCCAACCAGGTAATTGCAGAGCAGGACACTATGTGACTTGCCCGCACCACCTGAGGGTCTCCAGCTGCTTGTGTCCTGAACCACATCTGGATTTACAACTTCAGGCACCCGGACAGAGGGCTGGAATGGGCAATTGATTCCAGGGTTTCTATTGTTTAGTTTTCATCTGTTTATTTTTGAGACAAAGTCTCACTATATANCCCAGGCTGGGCTCAGCTTCATGATCTTCCTGGGGTGACAGGCNTGAAGCATCAAGTTCGGACCCCTGAATCAGGGGTCACTGGTTATGTAGCCTGGATCAGTACAGACCTGAACCTCCATTTCCTTTTCTTATAAAGTAGGGATAATTATCTTTCCTTGAAAGTTTAGTATAAACAGCAAAGATCCTATCCACCTACACAGCCAGCGTGTGCTGGACTGTTTTTTTGTGCCAGCGTGTAAGCATTGGGGAAAATGAAGACATTTCTGCAGTGGACACTTGGGGAAGGATCGTGTAACGCTTCAGTTAAGATTTCCACCGCAGATCTCTGTGAGTTTGAGGCCAGGCTGCTGTACACAGAAGTTACGCTAGCCAGGAATATATAGTGAGACCCTGTCAAAAACAAACAACAAACAAACAAACAAACAAACAAACAAACAAAATCAAAACAACAAAAAAAGACTCCTTCCATATTCCTTCTAGCAACTCTCTGGCCATTGAGAACAGTAAAGACTTTCAAAGTCTTAGCCTACTTGAAAACAAATTGTTTATTTGTTTCTGTTTAGTTTATCTCTTTTTTTGTATGTTTGTTTTGTTTTGTTTTTTTTGAGACAGGGTCTCTCTGTGTAGCCCTGGCTGTCCTGGATCTCACTTTGTAGACCAGGCTGGCCTCAAACTTACTGAGATCCGCCTGCCTCTCCGTTTATAGTATATATAGTATATAGTATATAGTATAGTATATAGTCAGGGTTGACCTTGAACTCATGACCCTCCTGCCTTGATTTCTTGAGTGCTGGGATTATAGGCCTGTAATGCCACCACACCTAGTTGAAAAGACATCTTTCCTTCCCCCTTCNTTTGTGCTGAGAGTGGAACACAGGGCCCTCAGCACGCTAGGCAGATGCAACAGCATACAGTTGAACCTCATTCCTCCAAGTGACTTTGTAAATCCCAGGATAACAAGGAGCTAGTTAGTGTGTAGCTATGGCAGGGGCGCCTGAGGGTGTAAGGTGGGGGGACTCTGCTCAGTTAATTCATACCCAGATGACCCAGGCCTTACAGTCAGCCACTTTAGCTCAGGGCACCTGGAAGAATGTGGTCTTCTCACGGGTGNAGTGGGCAGCTTAAGAAGGAGAAGCAGGTTCAGCAGGTACTGTCCTAGCCAAAAGAAGGTGGGAGCGTCCAGGCTGGGAAACNGGAACAGCTGGCCACACATCATTGACACTAAGCCCACCCCAGGGCCACCAGCATGAGCTGTCTCTGGGGTGAACATGCCAGCCAGTGAGAGCCTCAGGAATGACATCATCAATTCTTGGACTTCAGATCACAAAGAGGACAGACCACAACCTCAGACTCAACTTCCAGAGGTCCTGAGTTCAATTCCCAGCAACCACATGGTGGCTCACAACCATCTATAATGAGATCTGGTGCCCTCTACTGTATACATAATAAATCAATAAATATTAAAAAAAATAAATAAAATTTAAAGAAAAGAAAATGCAAACCTACCAGCTGCTGCTGACTGAGTGCTTGACCCATGGTCAAATCCCAACCAAAAAGAGTCAAGACAAAGTATTGGATGAACACAAACTGACTAGGGGGAAAATGAGTGAGGATCCCATTAAAGTCAGTCATGATGACACCCTGGATACATTTTTTTAATTGAGCTTTAAATTATGTATTCAAAGGGATGCACATTGGCAGCACATGCCTGTAATCCTAACACTCAGGTGGCTGAGGCAGGAAGATCTTNAGTTCCAGCAGAGCTGAGGTTACATAATGAGACAAATAACCAAGGAATACATATATTGTAGCTATTAGGTTAAAGGCTGATAAACATAGGCACCCAAAACACAGGCAGAAAAAAACCAGTACCCATACCACCAAAGTCCTGAGCACCCTCCTCTGTTTCAAATTCCCTCCCCTCTTCCCTGGGGGCAGAGACCACCAACCTGAACATTGTCTGCTTGCTTCAGCACATGCCCCATCTACAGAAGTACATATTCCTAAACCTGTACTGCTCGGAGTTTGGCTTTGAGCTTCATAAAATGATGCCATGATGAATATATTGTCCTGAAACTTCTATCATTCTGGATACTTGTGTTACTCATCCATGATGGCACATTCACTTTTGCCACTGTGTAGGGTTCCATTATTCGACAATGCTGATATTTACTCATTCACTGTCCCTGCCCCCCCATCTATATTTGGATTAACTCCAGTTTTTTACCTTGCAAATGATACTGCTTTGAGTAGTTGCCTACTCGCCCCTGGCAAACATGGCAAGAATATCTCTAGAGAATGTGTCCTGCTGGATCATAGAGTCGNCTCATGAGCTTCCCAGATAGCACCACATTGGATCATAGAGTCCACTCATGAGCTTCCTAGATAGCACCACATTGGTTTCTACTTGCTCTTCTTCAGAGTATATTTTCAAGTCTTCTGGGTTTTTCTTCAAACATAATTTTATTTATTGATTTGTAGACTTCTTTGCATATGCTGCACCTTAGTCAATGCTGCCTGCATTCTCTCAGACCTGCTTCTCGAGGAAAAAGAGGCTGGGATCTAGTTCGTCCTGAATAAGCAACTCTCCTGCTCCCTCTTAGAGTCAACTGAGAGGAATCTGGAGTTGATTCTGTTTGTTTTATGCATTTTTCCCCCAAAGCTGGAGTCTGTCTCTAGAGGCCCCCCAAAAAGTACAGGCTTTGGTTGATAACTTTCACCTGTTCTAAAGGAAATTCTGCTTAGTGTCAGGTAACCATCAGAGCCCTCCAATTTTTNATTCCTAAGAGTCAGTAGGAAATTGTACAAAGGAATGCCTAGCCTTCCTTAGGGTGATGGGTATGTGAAAACCAGAACTGTACAAAGCTGGTGTCTAGCTTTTTTTGTGCTTTTGTGAGTGTATGCTCCACGCATGTGCATGGAGAAGCCAGAGGAGGACATGGGGGGAGGTCGGGGGTCTTCCTGTATCACTTCCTGCCTTATCCCTTCAAGACAATCTCTCACCGAACCTGGAGCTTGCTGGTTTGGGGTAGGTTGACTGACCAGCAAACCCAGCCATCTTCCTGTCTCTGCCCCTCCCCAGCACGCTGGNGTCACAGGCACAAGTGGCCAGGCCTATCATGCTTGCCCAGGAAAAAAAAAAAAGAAAAAGCTCTTACCAGCTGAGCCATCTTCCCAGCCCCACATATCTAGTGTGTAACCCATGTCCCAGTTGTGATGTCCAAGTTCTCAGGCCCATGGGTGGGCCTGTCTTCCTCCCTTATGAAATCCACACAGATGATGCAGAAAGTGGTCTAGCCCCTACATGGAAGACAGCTCTCAACAAGTCTGTTCTGATCACTAGAAAAGCTGAGCCCTGAGCTGCAGTCAGTGCTCAGCCCACCTGTGCGCTCTGCCACAAGCCTTCCCTCCACCACGGTCCGCATCTGCACCCACACACTTTGCCTATGTGAAGGCTGTCATGTAGCAGGAGAGAATTGTGGCCACAGCTTATGACACTTTCTTTAAACATTTTAACATTGTACACAACCATTCTAACGCAACATGCCACATTCCAAATGTTTGTCCTATAAAAAGTCTTATTTTTTCTTTCAGTTAAGCCTTAGGGAGGATCTCTTAGGACAAAGTACAATTGGACATTCTGATTTCGTTGGTCACAAATTTCTTGTGATTTCAGTCACTCACAAATGCCTTGTAGATACTCTCTCCCCATCATGTGTAACATGCTANCAAACAGACACACACGCACTGAGTCCCTTGCATGGAGGTTGGGTACCATAATCTACTCTAAGTGGCAGCTGAGAATGAACTAGAATCTTCAGAGCTTTTAGTTCCAAGCCTCCAGCTCCATCTTCCCTGCACTTTACAGCAAGCCCTGAAGACCCTCCACCATCAGCCTTCCCTCAGCTCACCACCTGAGCTGGGGCCACCGTTCCTGATTCTGTTGTTTGTGTGTTGGGTTGAGATTCATGATCCTCCTGGCTCTGCTTCCCAAGTGCTGGGATTACGGTTGTACCACCACATTCTCCAGATTTGGGGTCTTAACACAGCATTTGGATGCCCCTGGGTTCTTTGATCTTCTTTATTCGGCAAATTTTCTCTTTCAGTAAAAACCATCAATTGGAGGTCTCACATACACTCTCCNAGCCATTTGCTCCTTTATTTTACTCTCTCCTGCTTGGTCTGTTCATTTGTCAGCTTCCCATCCCAAGTTACTTTACAAATTCTTCATTCATTAGTCAGCAAATACTCAGATTTTTTTACTATTTTCTTTTTCCCCAGAGCTGAGGACCGAACCCAGGGCCTTGCAGTTGCTAGGCAAGCACTCGACCACTGAGCTAAATCCCCAACGCCCCCTTTTTTTTGACAGAGTCTTGCTGCTGCCCAGTCTCTCTTGCTCTTGGTCCTTCTGCCTCCAAAGTGCTAAGATTACAGGTGGGCATCACAACTGGCTAAGTCTTCCTTTAAAAAAGCACGACTTATGGGACCAGGGAGATAGCTCAGTGGGTAAAGCGCTTGCTGTGCAAACGTGGAGNTGTGAGTTCAGATCCTTAGCACACACATAAATTAGGCCCGCCTATTGGAAGCCTCTGCCTATTGGAAGATGGAGAGGAATTCCCCAGAGCAAGCTTACTTCCTTAACTACCTGATACGTCACGTTCTATTCAACTGAGACTCCACCTCAATGAACAAGGCAAAAGGGCACGGAGGAAGATTCCTGTCAGCCTCTGGCTTCTGCAAGCTTGCACACACACATCCATATGCACCCCCTCCTCACACACATCCATATGCACCTCCTCCCCACACACACTAATACACATACATACAAACACGGATACACATGCACACCACACCAACAGACATATGCAAAAAAAGAAAAGAAAAAAAAAAGTAGGCAGCTTATCTATAATGAAGTAGTCCTGATTGACTGTGGCCAGAGGCACCNTTACAATTCTGGTTAACTCANATCAGCCTGCGCTGGTGCTGTAGGTGNTTGCACACTGCCTTCATCCTATGTGGGGGTTTTCAGATACTTCCATCTCCTTTGGTTTTCATCACTATCACTACTCTCTCCTGACCCAGTGACTTGGTGAACCACCATCCTTAGCACAAGCCACTCCCATCCCCTGGTGCTTTGTAACCTGGTTATAGTTTTCTTGTGTCAGCCACTTCTGTACCCTTGCCAAACCTCTGTCCGACTCCTCACAAAGCCCTCCCCCCACCCCACTTCCCTGAGGAAAGGACACAGTCCTGAGCTGTCCTCCTGGGGCTCTGGGTTGCTGCCAGACCTGCAGCTTCAAGGGAGGTGAAGGAGGTGATGTGAGGAGGCCACACTTCATTTTCTTGCCTTCACCCTCAGTTTCCCTCAGCACCACTCACAGCAGGCAGTTATGCATAGTATACTTTTATGAGGGTCCCAGGGGAGTGACCTATACCACACAGCAGCAGCAGAAGAGGAAGTGAGCGTGGGGTGTCACTGTCCTAATGTTCCCATTGCAGAGGATGTTTCCCAGAGAGAAAGGGGCTTTCTCTGTTGTCGTCTGGCTTCCGAACATCTTCTGCCTTGTCTCTCTCTCGTTTCTTTTCCCATGACAGCTCCATGTTCCAGGTCACCCTGTCCTTCATACTTGCTGATTCTCTGCTGAAGCTCAGACCCTCCAACTTAATCACAGGGAAATTCAGCTCTGCTAAACCTTTCACAGTNAGAAAAAAGTTCTGCCAAAGGACTTTTGTAAGGATGTTAATGTCTACTCTGAAAGTCCGCTTTGAAGCTTCCTTGTAGTAAAATGTCTGTTGTTAGTTTTGTTTTAGTTTGGGGTTGTTTGTTTTTGTTTGGGGTTATTTGTTTTGTTTTTGTTTGGGTTATTTGTTTTGTTTTTGAGACAGTCTCACATAAGCCAGGCTGACTTTGAACTCACTCTGTAGCTTAGATGACCTGGAATTTCTAGCTCCCCTATCTCTACCTCTTAGTGCTAGGATTGCAAGCTTGCATCATCATATCCAGTTTATGGAGAACTGGGGATCGAACCCAGGGTCTCACACATGCTAGGGAAGCACTCTACCAAATGACCTACATTCCAGCCTAGTTTCAGTTTGGAACTGTATTTTCTTTTTTGTTGCTACACAAATTGGGACCACGTCACACTCACACCATTCATAGTGACTTGCACGTGAGAGGTTCCGGTCCTGTTCTTCTCCAGCTTTGGTCTTGTGGAAAAGTTCTTTCATGTCGGTACTGTGTGAGGAGAGGGAAGAGACAGAAAGAGACAAGGTTTCTAACTCAGCCTGCCNAGATGCTCGATACATCAGCACAGTCTGCCTAGAGCCCACAGCATAGGGGCTTACTTTGTCAGGGAATGAGTTCGGCTTTGAAGGCATCCAATGTGAGGTATCTACAGGATCTCAGACAGCAACATGTAGAGGCTAACAGGAATGCAGATATCTGCACTCAGGAGAGATTCAATCTCTTTATTGGATGCGGGCATCATGTGAGTACAGAGTATTGGGTTAACTATAAAAGAGATCATTCAGATGGCAAGAAAAAGAAAAAAATAATGACGAGAGATTGTAAGACGAATTTTTAACCAGTCTTATTAATAAACACACAGAACAAGAAATAGGGGTAAAAATCTNACAGAGATCAGAGGAATTAGGAGCAAGCCACCAACTAGCCTCACCTCACCAACGCTGTCGCTACTTCCAAAGAGCGAAGAGAAGAGAGCGACTTCCTGTCTAACCCGGCTTTTTATGTCTGTCCATTCTGTTAACTCATTTTTTATCCTCACCAAGCTACATCACTTTTCATCTCTCTGTACGGACCTCCAGAACTCTATGGCTGATGCTGGGACTAAAGGTGTGTGCCACCACCCCCTTCCGCTAGTTCCCAATGTGACCTTGGAGTCACAGAGAAACAAACNGATTAAGGGCATGTGCTAACTTGTATGACTATTGTTTTACTACTAGTGGCTGGCTGCCCCGTTTTTTTTTTCCGATCTTCAGATAAATTTTATTGGGGAACACAGATAAAATATCACCACAAGAGATAGATGATAGACAAATGGAAACAGATGTAATAATCAAATACATAATAAATGAAAGTATAAGAATAAAGACCTGGGGTGGGGGACAGAGAGGCTGGGGAAAGGAGGACCTGAGTTCAGATCTCTAGCACCATAGAAAAGCCAGGGATGGTAGCATTCATCTGTAGTCCCCAGTACTGGGTGCAGAGAGACAGGGATGTCCTCTGTGATCTTATTGGCCAGGCAATGTAGCTGAATCAGTGAGCTCCAAGTTCAGTAAGAGAGCTTGTCCCAAAAAATAAGGTGGAGAGTGATCAAGGATGGCACACGATGTTGACCTTTGCCTCCACATATGTGCACACACACCAACACTAACACACATGTGTATACCACACATATGCCCAAGAAATAAAGCACTAAAAGGATTTCAATTAAAAAGTCAAGCAGGCAGTGGTGGTTCATGCCTTAAATCCCAGCACTCTGGAGGCAGGGGCAGGCAGATCTCTGAGTTTGAGGCCAGCCTGGTCTACAGAGCAAATTCCAGGATAGCCAGGATAGCCAAAGATACACGGAGAAAACCTGTCTCAAAAAACAAAAACAAAATCAAAACAAAACAAAAAGAAAGAAAAGGTCAGAACAAGGAACTGGAGAAATGACTCAGTGGTTAAGAGCACTGGCTGCTCTTCCAGAGGAACCAGGTTCAGTTCCCACATGGCAGCTGACAACTGTCTGTAGTTCCAGTTCTAATTCCAAGAGATCTGATGCTCTCTTCTGACCTCCCTGGGTAGAAAACATTCATACGGTATATCTGCATGCATGCAGTCAAAGCATCCATGCACATACAATTTTTTCATGGAAAAAGTCAGGACACAGGGTCTATTATTATGCTTAGTTATCATTNTGGTCAAAGTCATTTTTTTCTAACAACAAAAATTAGGAAAAGGATGAAGGGAAAAAGAGCAGAGAAGAGAAAAGGGAGGGGTTGAAACATTACCAGTATTTTATTGTCTAACTAGAAAAGTTCAAGAAAACCAAATAAGCCAGGTGTGGTGACATATGTCTTTAAAACCAATACCAGGAAGGCTGAGGCAGGTGGATCTGTGAGTTCAAGGCCAGCCAGGGCTACATGGTGAGCTTCATTGCAAGAAGAAAGAAGAAACAAGAAAAAAGATAGAAGGTGACGACGACCACCAAATAAAAACTACTGGACCGAAAAGATGAATAAGTAGCCGTGCTAAAACAGAAAGTGTGGTCCTACTCCATCTCAGAAACACCCACTTAAAGAGAAAAACATAATAGGAAAGTATTCAAATAAATACCACGCACAGTGTAAGCACAAATAAGGAAAGCGTTAAGTTTGGAGACACATGGGAAACAGCTTAAGGAGACGCCTTTCTTGTGGCCCACGCTTTGGGTGGTAATTATCCTCAAGGTTTTTGCTTCAGTGGTACATGTGACAAAGCTCCTAGACTATAGATCTGTGTCTTCCCTGTTTCTNAGAGCACAGAGGAAGAAGCTGCAACCACCAGGTTTGTCCTGGTTTGTGCATTTCTCTCTCGAGGCCACTAAAGCTTAGAGACCTAACGGTAGAGAGCATTCTGTATAATGATGAGAAGATAATATCAAAAGTACTAATCTACTGTGACTCCCCACCCCAGCTTGAGACCTAATGGTTCCGCAAGGTGAGATTTAATGTCTGTTTTCCTGTTAAATTTCTTTCCTCAACAAGGCACATTTTATTTTTCAAAAGAAAGAAAAACTCTTCGGAAATGAATGTGGAGTTGATGCTTTTGCAGGTTCTTTGAAGCACCTGTGCTCTGCTTCCAAACATTTCTGCCCATGGAGTCATGCCCCTCCCTATGATCTAAACTCTACCCCAGNGACCACTGAGGCTTGGATGTGGCCATCAGAACAAGTTGGTCAAATCATATTTGAATTGTTTGCATATGATGTTGTTCTAAAAAATGCAGAGATATTTGGTGTACTGTGTGTACAAGGTGGCATTTGTGATGGTTAATCTTGACTGTCACCTTGACGGGACCTAGAATCACATAGAGACAAGCCTCTGGGGAATGTCTGTGAGGACCTTTCTAGATTGAGTTAATTGAGGTGAGAAAGAGCCACTGTGAGTGTGAGCCATACCTTTTCAGAGACTGGGGACCCTGGACTCTGGAAAAATGAGACATCAAGCTGAGTTACCAGTCCTCAACCTCTCTCACTTCCTGACAGACTATGGGAGCAGCTCCCCCAAGCTCTGCTGCCATGCCTTTCCCACTGTGGTAGACTACACCCTCAAACTGTGAACCCAGTTTGAAATAAGGAAAAAAATCTTATTCCTTAAGTTGCAAAAATCAAGTATTTTGCCACAGCAATGAAAAAAGTAAGCAATCAGAATTAGACCTACACCTGGGAAACTATATCATTTTAAATGGTGTTCTTTCCACTGAAGTATTAAGAAATGTGTGAATCACAGTAGGGACTTCTCCAATCAGAATAGGGCAGATGGAGAAAATATTTATCGTGGGAAAACCTGAAGATGACAATATCTAAGAACAACAAAACCNCCAATCACTACTATCCAGGATGTCAAGGGAATTNCCAAGACAATGTGGCTAGTGTCCACATCCCTAAAGGACCTCAGTGGTGCCTGAACCTTACCTTCCCTATCCCAAGAGGTGACTGATGGGTATNTCACCCCTTGTAGTTTAGAAGTAGATATCACGATTGGTTGGGTTTGTTGAGCATGGCAATTGTAAGCCAATACAAAAGGTTCTCAAGGCTTTATCAAGACAGCGTCAACTCCTCATCTGAATGGAAATGTGTAATATCTGGTCATGAAGTTACAGGAATGGGTGTGGCAGGGACACTAGAAAACAAGTGAGAGGAGAAAGACCTACCAAGGGTGCACTGCAGAATATTGGGACCTGAAAGATGGGGGCAACTAGGGAGTGTTCCCAAGAGATGGCCTGGTGACAATCATCTGGGTTTCCTTGATGACGCAATTACAGACTTAAAAGATGTGTGTAAATTTTCATCAGTAACCAAAGACATAAAAAATAATGGAAATACCTTTCGTCCAAACCCAGAATTGAGAGATGACTGAAACGTATTCAAAGGTTTGAAGACACACAGGTAGTCCAAAGGGACTATTGAGAAGGCAGATGTATTCAGATTGCAAGTTACAGCTGCAAGTACTGTGCCAGCCAGCGGTGCCTGGACACTGAACATGGGAATTGGCAGAGAGCAAGTGACAGTTGCCTGGAGCTCTGGAAATGGATCCATCGAACACCAAAGCACTCCAGCTACAAGACCCTTCCATTTACACGGCACATATTTTTCCCACTGAAACATCTCCCCAGCCCCCTTGGTCAGTTTCTGTTGCGTGGTATCAGTGGACCCAGGAAAATGTCAAACTTAGTCCCCACCCCCAAATCTCACATAATAAGATTATCATCTACAGATTATTTTAAAGTGTGTTTAAGAATGATTAAATATATAAAAAGAAGAGTTTGTAAACATCAGAAAAAGTAATGTTTTTTAAAAGGCTGAACTGACTCTAAATGGAACCAAACTGAGTTTCAGGCACTGAAACAATCTTTCTTGAAATGAAAGTAGCCATTGATTCCGTGAAAATGGGAAGTCTTGGTTCAATAAATGCTGGCTTCGCCCATAGAAGCATGAACATAAGCCCTCATTAGTGATCCTTTNCTACTGCAGGCTTCAAGCTTCCATCTTGGGTTGTGACCTGCCCAGTGCCAGCAGCCATGGAAGAAGCAGGGAACATTCTCATAGGCTACACATCTCTACTAATCTTTCCCCCAGGATGTTTGTCTTGAATGTTAAACGTGGTATTTTTAATGAAGCACCACCAGGACGATANTGCTCAAAAGTGATCCAGTAAAGTCAAAAGTGAAAGGACGCTTTCTAGTGGTTAAGCAGTTGGCATGGGGAGGCTTNGTGATGCCACCTAAATAGAGTCCATGCGGTTGAGTTCACCGTGAGGCGGCATCGCAGAAGCTGAGATCATTTTGGCATGTTCCCGGTATGGATAGCAGAGCCTGCCTAGGTTTAGAGTAGATCTAAACTCCCATGCCTGTTCTGAAGCTTACAGTTGTACATGACCCACATCCTGACTCAGTGCTCAGGCCTCCCATTTCCCAGCCCCTATCCAGAAGCTACATCTCATGATGGCTATACTTCTTTTGCCCATCAGAATCTTGAAGTACCTCCTGAAATAGTGAGGTCACTGTGATGTATAAACACTCATGCCAATCATTCAGGTTTGTGTGTGTGTTTGTTTCCAGCCACCAGATCAAACCAAGGGCCCTGCTCATGCTAGGCAAGTGCTCTACCATTGGTCCCCTGCACCAAATGTTTATATACATCAAATATGTCCCTAAGATCTCAATAACAACCCTGCAATATATACGTGTGTAATTTTTCTTCATGTTTTATCTTATTTTTTTTTAGTATTTTTTGTTAACTATACAAAACAAAGGATTTCATTCCAACTTTTTCATCTATATATAATCACTTTACTCTGTTCATATTTACCCCCACTGCAATTTTCTCCCTAAAGATTTGTTTATTGAGACAGGGTTTCACATAGCCCAGGCTGGCCTTGAACTCACTATGTGGCAGAGAATGACCTTAAACTTGTGCTCCTCCTGCCCTCACCACCTGAGTACTAGGATTATGGGCATGTGCTCTCACACCCAATTTATGTGACGCTAGGGATTAAACCCAAAGCTTTATGCATTCCAGGCCAGCACGTATCAACCGAGCTACATCCCCAACACTGCAATGCCCCTGCCCTCAATTTTGAACGAAGAAACTGAGATTGGGTTTTGTTGCCATTATCTGCCTTGAGGTTTATACATAGGTGCGTGTGCGTGTGTGTGTGTGTGTGTGTGTGTGTGCGTGTGTGTGTGAGTGTGAGTGTGAGCGTGCGTGTGCAACCAAAGGCACACACCCTCATGCACCTGTAGGCATGCATGCGTTCTCTTTTATCCTGAACAGCCTGACCTTCAACTTCCTGTACTGTCTAAATTAATGTACTGTCCTAAATTAAGCTTCCATGTGCAAAACAACGATGCCTTTTCACCAACTCTTAAACACTGTCACATAAACATAAGAACTCAGCTGATTTCCTTCTGGAAGTTTCCATGATCTCCTGACCTCCACCTTCCTACAGCAGGCCAAGTTGCTGCCTCCACAGGGCTGTTATGTAAACCCCACAGTCAAGATACACTTCATAGCTGTTGTCTTCAAAGCCCAGGTGACCATCTGAGAGGCTGGAAGAAACCAGTAAAAGATGGGGTTCTGAGGAGCCATCCCAGGTAGGCTCTGCTTTTGTGTACTGGTACATTTGTGGAACAAATCTATTGCACTGAGAAGGGCAGTTAATGAATACAGTTCAGTTCAGTTCTTAGTGTAAACAAGAGAGAGGGCCTGTGTCTGTAATTCCAATGGCATCGGGGTCATTTCGGAGCTGGTGGGGCTCTATTTGTCTTAGGAAATCTCGAAAACTTTTATAGGGAATTCGGAAAATATTTTTGGCCAGCAGGAAAGATAAAATCCCTGCACACAAAGTACAGGCATGGTCCCAGGGACTGCACAGACAGACTGCTGTAAAACCCCTGTTTAATAAGGCATTAAAATGCCATCGACCTGGACACATTAAAAAAGAGAGAGAGAGAGAGAGCTATGAAAACAAATACCATTCAAATAATTAGGATCTTATGCCTGAGGCCAGCCTCGATGCCAAGCAGGGACTCCCCTGCAGGAATCAGAGCCCAGCCTGATCCCGAAAGGAGAAATGGGCCAAGACAAAGGCTGCTCAGGCAGGCCCTTCCCAGCCCCCTCTCTGCCTGCCTCTCTGAGCTGCAGGCTGTTTGAAACAGATCCTCTTGCCAACCTTTGGTTGCTGAGCAGTTTAGGGGCTCAGGTGGAAGTTCCAGAGCCCAGAGGTGGATGGCCCTGCAGTGGGGAAGGTCGGGAGAGCACAGAACCCAAGGGTGGGCACTGCTCCTGTAGGCTCAAGAACAAGGAGGCATTTAAAAGCCTACTGTGGTTGGGCAAATAGATGCCAGACTGGGTCAAGGATTGGAAAGTGTGCATTTGTTTTGTTTATGAACATAGCTGCAAGGGGAGGAAGGTGTCTTTTCACAAGCTCCTACAGGTACAGAAGCTTCTGTGGAACGATTTCCTGCCGGGCGCCGGGCTACTGCGGGAGGCCAGGTGCATGGCAGCCCAGTTTCATCCCCTCTCCTAACCAACCCCCTAGGGTAGTTTCCAAGGGACTCAACTCCAAAAGTTTGAAAAATTAAAAGTCTGTCCTCATTCTGTCTGTAGGATCACCATTGCTGTGTGGGCGTGGCTGGTTGATGGGCCTGATTGAAAAGTGCACTCAGAAATGTGAATTTTAAATCAGATTGCGTCTCAGGTGCAATTCGAGAGAGCTTTGCGGTTTGTTGTTGCTGCCTTCTCGTTCTCTCTTAAAAGTCGCCTACAAATTTGTATCAGTGATCAGTAACTTTCCTTAAGGAATCCCGGAGAAACATCTGACGATCAGAATACGTACGTGTCTGTATTTTACTTCATCTCGCTCCATTCTCTCTTCTGAGAGAGACTGTAAATCCAGTGAAATGTGAAAATGAGAACATGGAAAAGGGGAGAGAGAAAGAGGGGAAAAAAAGAAAGAAAGAAGCATAATTAAAAATCTACGTTTTTTTTTCCTGGGGTTAATTTGAATTGGACCAGTTGGTTTCATTTTGCAATACAAAAGAAAAATTCAGGCCTTAGGGCCCAAGACTTTCATTAAATTCAGCTTTAGTGAGTTCTAATAATATGGTGGTTTATTAAAAGCGTGAAAAATGTCATTGCAGAGGCCTTCCCTCAGCAGCAGCCTCGCCTCCGCCTCTGACTCACGCTTCCTCCGTGGCAGCCTGGGCTGTAAAGTTGTGGTCAGGATATTTAAGGACCACTGAACAGGCTCCTTGAAATCTTTCTTGCCATTTGGCTGGGCTCACGTCCCAATTAGCCATCTTGCCATGCGGAGCAGTAGCTGGACAGCAAACTTGAGGGAGCGGCTGGGTGCTCAGGGCTGTGGTGAATGATTGGCCTAAAAGGGTAGCAGAGAACTCAGAACCCAGCGCCCCGGCAGGAGCCCGCTGGAGGAAATGAAAGGATCAGCGGCAGGCAGGGAGCACTGTGGCCGATTGTTCCCAGCCACAGCCGTGGGCTTTCCTGTGTGTACCGGAAATTGACCTCCTCAGAAGCCAAGGATGCAGGCGGCGCAAGGATAACGATAAGGCAGGTGATGCTGCTAAATCATCCACATCTTAAAGAGCCAATGACACTGGTCCACATTTTGGTAATCATTCCCTGCCCTAAGGTTATAAAAAGCCACATTTTGGTTTTGGTTTAGTTTTTCTCCCAAGGAAATGCAGAAATAAGCATGGACTAGCGTACTAACGGACCAGGAAGCACCATGGTTACAACTCTTCGCTTATTATTGTTGTTTTATTTAGAAGCATCTCAGTTGGTTCTTAAATCTAGAAGGTTGGCTTTTTAAAACGGAAGAAACTCAATACAAGAAAGACTTGCCCAAGGTCTCTGATCGCATCGTGGCAAAGTGGGGAGGCACTTGGGGGGGTTTGTTTGCGTTTTGATACAGGGTCTTAGGTAGCAGGCTGATCTCCAACATGATGTGTGGTCAAGACTAGCCCTGACTTCCTGATCCTCTTCCCCCTACCTCCAGAATTCTGAGGTTACAGTTGTGTGCCACCACACCCAGCCTTACTTCAACAACTGATTTATTCCCGATGTCACTGAGTTTGTGGTGGACTTTGAATGAGAGGCAAACTTTCAATCTGGCCCTCCTCACAGCAGTGGTGAAGATGATTGGTTAGAAGTATACCCCGCCCCCAAGTCAGAATAGATTGGTGCCTAGCCCAACTGTCATCAGAAAGGCTTCATCTAGCAACTGATGGAAACAGATGCAGAGACCCACAGCCAAATATTAGGTGGAGCTCGCCGAAGAGGGGGAGGGAGGAGTGTAGGATCCAGTGGGGTCAAGGGCAACACAAGAAAACCCACAAAACCATCTAACCTGGGCTCAGAGGGACTCACAGAGACTGCATTAACAACCAGGGAGCCTACATGGGACTGACCTAGGCCCTCTGCATATATGTTCTAGTTGTATAACTAGGTCTTCTTGTGGGACTCCTAACAGTGGGAGGAGGGGTTGTCTCTGATTCTGCTGCCTGCTTTTGGTACTCCTTCCTCCTACCGAATTGCCCCATCCAGCCTTAATAGATGAGGAGGTGCCTAGTCTCACTGCAACTTGATATGCTATGGCTGGCCTTGATATTCATGGGAGGCCCACCCTTTTCTGAGGAGAAACAGAGGAGGGGGAGATGTGGATGGCAGTGGCGGGGGCGTGGGATGGAACAACATAAACAGCAAAAAAGGAAGTAGACCCTCCCCTCGACACCCTGTGACACTGAGCCCCAAGGCCCTGGTCGTGTNGGNTGAAGAGGTTCCTGAGAAGACCAGGTGTGACTCTTCGCAGACTCACTCTCCTGCTGCCCTCAGTTGACACTGTACGCCTAACTATATACATGGGTCNAGGCTTTGGCATCTGCCAGAGGAGGCTTAACTGTGAGACAGGAGAAGCAATAAAAGCCCCCAAAAGCAATAAATAGAATTTCCCTGAAGAAAAAAAAGTCTCACATCTTTTAAGCACCTAAAATGAAACCTATGCAGGCTGGCATCCCAGGTTGGGGGAGGGGCAGCAATTTGGATTGCGCACAGGTTTTATCTGTATTATTTCACTATATGCTTAAGAGATGAGGTGTCCTTTGTTCCCGCTAATGAACATGCCTGCCAAGAAGCTCACAGAGATCGGGCATGTGTCTAATAAGTGGTGGATTTCAGCCCATCCTGCGTCCGCTGCCTGTCCAGGCCTCTCCACCCAAAGCTCTGGTAAACCATCCCTGGGAGGATGGCATAGAGCC
>LZPO01007996.1:282085-300457 GCA_001675575.1 Neotoma lepida | reverse complement strand
AAAGCAAAGCTGAATTTGACATGTGGCCCGCATTTGTGAGATATAGATATATTTATTTATATATTTATTTATATAATATATAAATAGCTATTCGGCATGCAAAGAGTGTAGTGATTTGCAAATTCTGATTTAGAGTTCACACCAGCCACCCCGACACTCTGGTGACAATCGATGCTAACGGACTGAGTATGTGCTCTCCGTATTTCCCATTCTGGAAGAATTATCTGCCCCTCTGAGCTGGAACGCTGAAGTACTTTTTCTCAGTTGTCCGTTTCCTTCTGCCAGCTTCCTTGCTGCAGGGATGTAGATTTCCCGGGAGCAGATGGATCCAGCGGGATGTGTAACACCAGTTCTGATGAGACCTCCACGGGATGTCGCCAGGTAAGGTGTATTTGACTGCCCATCATAGGATGCAGATGGATCTGAGAGGCCACATGCTGTGACTGGGGGGAGGGGCTCTGTACTTTATGATGATGAAACTTGATTACAGAGATAACTACTGGTGGCATGTTCCCTCCTCTCGAAGGAAAAGCAAGCACCATGAGGGGACATTTGGCACATGACCCTTTCTAAAAGTCATGCCTCAGACCCTGGAGCTTCAAGAATCCAAGTCCAGGCTGATGTATGGCCAAATCCANTCTCACAGCACTCCACGGCTCAGGTAGTCTCATCCAATCTCCAGAAGCCAAAGNAGGGGGGTACTCCTGTTCCCAAGAGTGGTGGGNGGCTCCCCTTCCAGGTGGAAGGCCAAGAACCCTAAGTAAGCACAGATACCCCCAATCCTAGCAAAGAAAGGCCCTCCCTGTGCCAGAGGCCTCAGCTGGCCCCTGAGTAAAATCAGAGTATAGTTCACAAACCTCTAGATAACCCATGAGCCCTCCACTTCTGTCCCACCCAGGACATGTCAAGAGATACCAGGTAACAGTGGGCTTGGCTCCTGAAGCCAAAATTACTTCTTAGATAATTGTATTTTTTTTCTTGTCTTGGCCTCAGCTGCATGTCAGAAGACAGATGCTCTCCAATCACATACATGCATGTAGAAGCACAAGTGCACACACATACACACACATACATACACACACATACACACACACACATACACACACATACATACACACCTTCTGAAATACCTTTCCATGTTTCTTGGCATTGCCGGCCACCCACAGAGGTTAATACTGGATTGACATGGTCCTGGGGCTGTCAAGAATACAGCAGTCACGTCATCCATCAGTCCAGTTCTCCACAGTTCCCACTCCCGAATGATACTGTAAGGAGGACTCTCGGGTCAAGGAGAAGCTCTGTGAGTAGAGGAACTCGTTGGCGGCATTCAGGTGCGGTGAGGGNGGCTTCCTCTCACACACTGTGGGGAGGCCACGCTCTCTAGGGAAGGAAGCAGAGGGCCCCCGCTCTCGGACCTGAGACTGGGACAGCTGATTATACACACTGAAGTGGGCATTTCCTGGTGGCTGGGCGCTCTGGGCCGAGATGGTGGGCAGCCGAGGCATCATCGTGGTGGTGGTGAAGTGTGTAGGGAAGGGCTGGTAAGGTACAGTCTCCATGGTCTGAACGCTGTAGCTGGTATACGGTGAGACTGATGTCCACATGTTACAGCTCAGTGGGGGTGGGGGCAAGTCGTCCACGGCAGACACCCCCGCGATCTCAGGCCCTGAACTCGAGTACATACAGGCCTCTCTGGGGGTCACCTCACTGCAATACGAAGGGCTCAGCATCTGCTGGTCGTAGGGAGGGGGAGAACGGAAATAGTGATCATCCCCCACCGAAGAGGGAGTTTCCAGATATGATCGTTTGCAGGGTAAATCCAGGTGGCGGGCACTGTCTGCTGGAAGACAAAGAATTGCTCAGGAAGGGGCATTCCCAGCAGCCCAGGGCCTGGTGCACCCAGCCACCCCCGCATGCCAGGACAGCCTGCCCTTTTCACTCAGTACCCGCCCTGGCCCCATGTTGCCTGGTACTCCCAGAACCATTTACATCAGCTGCAGCTTTTATAAGGTGGCAATGGCCAAGAAGCGGTCAGATTATGGATCCTTGTCAAAGGCCATGGGGGACACCACATCACTGGACACTGAGGGACGTGCTGCATCAGGCAACACAAAGCTCTGATCCTTTGCCAGCCTGACTCTCAGGATGCTAAGAGGACTTTGTGCACACTGGCATTCTCAGGCTAGCCCAGCCTTGGCTCAGGAAGGTGAAGGCAACTGCCAGGCCGAACCAGGCCCAGAGACCACATCTGTCAGAACTAGCCAGCAAATTAAGGCCATGATGTTTCTGCCTCAACCCTCAGTGCCTGCGGAGAGCCTCAGGAAGGAGGCAGTGGGCCAAAAGGCTTGTAGGCAAGTTTTTGCTGTTTTGAGAAGAGCAGTTTAACCCTACTGTGTTCAAAGACGACACATCCGCGGTTGTCCCGTCAATCCCAATCTAACAGTCCCTTTGAAGCAGCTGCATCAGTGACAAGAGAAAAGGCTGAACGTTCAGGCTGCTTTGATACCCTCTGGAAAGATGCCATCAGCCACCACAAACCACATTTCTGCATCTTCCAACAACCCCCCCACCCCCGTGTGGGTGCAACCCTCTGGAGTAACGTGTCTTCCCCTGGGATCCAGGGAATACTGAGGCTTGAGGGCTAGGGCAACAGTCCTCTCAACGAATTTAAGGACTCTTCCCTGTGGCTGATCTTGGCCTCTGTCCTGTGCTTTCTCCTCTAGGGATCCATGCGGGGGCCATGTGTACAGGGCTGGGCAGCCTGGAGGAAGAGGGGTAGAGCTCCTACCCCTCTGCAGACTGAGTCCTGGCTACCCACGGATATTTACACCTCTTTCTCCCACTTCTTCCCCTGCACTAAATTCCTGTGATGGGCAGATGACCCAGTCACTCTGGGTCAGGAAGGAGCAAAGGGCTAGACAGGGGTAGAAGCTTTAAGGCCATCAGTCTGTGTCACAATTACTCAATTTGTTGCTGACCTATGAAAGCAGCTGTAGACCAAATACAGGTACGGCTGAGCTCCAACAAAGCTTTATTTATGGATACTAAAATTTGACTATTATATAATAACATGAAAAACTTCTCTTTTTAAAATATAGAGGCATCAGACCTAATGACCCAAAGGCCATTCTTCTGACCTCCAAGGGACTGGGTTATAATGGGACTTGCATCTCGGACATTTGGCATTCTACCAGGCTTGTTTCCAGGAGTGGGCTGACAGAATGTTCTAGATTATAAGCAAAAATCCCCAGATTCACTCCCAAGGGAATTTTGGGAACCTATGAAGGTCCCTTGGCAAGGTAACACTAGTCACACCTGGATCTGTCTGAACATGCTGGTTTGCAGGCCAGTGTTATAAAGAAGCCAAGTGCCCAGTCACTCATTTAGCTCCCAAGATGCCTGTGTGCATCCTTAAGGGCTGGGTGGAGACCCTGCTCTGTGGCTGAGACAACCAACAATCCAGCTTCCCGCTTCCTTCTAGGCAGAGCCGAGTAGGAGAAACCCCATCGAGGCTCGCAAACCAACACCTGGGGCTCTGGCCAGCATACTTGGAACACCAAGAACTGTTTGAGGATTCCTAAGGCCACACAAGAGTGAGAACCAACATGCCAGCATGTGGAAAGGTGGCTCTGTCCTGGCCCAGCCCTCAGGCTCTTCCCAGAACCCTACCTCTGCGCTTCAGGCAGTGGTAGAAGAGGCTGGAGTCCCTTTGCGTTGGGAAGGTGTTGAGGGGCAGGTCCTGGGGCTCTGCGGCAGCAAACTGCATGTGGGCCCCATTCTCATACTGGTAGTGCTGCAGTGCCTGGTGTGTGCTGTGCAGGGGGCTGACATCGGGCTTAGCCGAGAGCTGGCTGGAGACGAGCCTTTGCCTCATGATGCTTTTGGAGATCACCGGATACTCCTTGCTGGAGGAGCAGGGAGAAAGTGAAGATGCTTTAGGGTTCCTGGATCTTCCCGTCCCACCCCTGGCCAGGGCAGCCCCACCTCTGCAACCGGGCCACACGCAGGTCACTGTCGTCACTGCCCCGGAATCCCTTGGCAAAAGGGTTGTTCTCAATTTTCAGCTGTGTAATCTGTCAGAAAAGGACACACAGAGTCGCTGGGAGAAAAGAGGACAGGCTGGCTTGGTAGCCCTCCTCCCCCAACTCAGGCCTAATGAGAACCTAGGTATGGCCTGGAGAAGCTGAACCCCAGCCTAAGGCAGCGCAGAGTCCAGGACCAACTGGGTCTTCCTTGACCTGGCTGCTCACCGGGAGTTTGTCCCAAGCTCTCTACTTGCTTCCGTCCTGATCCCTGTGACAGCTTCCTGTGTGTACAACCCCCTTACAGATTCTGAGTGACTGCAAATCTGAGTTGGCCACACTTCAGAAATCCACCTCAGCCTATGACCAGGAGAGAAGGAGGGAGAGGTGATTGGCACATGCCAGCCAGATAGCTGAGAGGACCCAGGTTCCTCTCCCTGCTAGCCCAGAACTCTACCTACAGAAAGATTCTAAAAGAAAAGAGCCAACTCTCAAACCCCAAGGCAGACTCCATGCCTCTAGTTTTTAGTTGTGGGCCATGGCTCTGCCCTCTCCAGGGCTCTGCTTCCCAGTATGGCAATCTCACTATCTATCTGTCCTACTCTGCTTTTCTGTCCATCACTTCATGGGCCCTGGGGTTGGCATCAGCTCACTTCACCTCAGGGGCAGCAGGCAGGTTGGATGGTGTTTCAGTGCGGGTTGTGGTTATTATACCTTGTGGTTCTGGTAGGAGGTCACGGAGATGAAGGAGGTCTCTGGGAACACATGGGTGCAAAACGCGGTGTTTTTGGAGCCAAAAGCATTGTTCTCATCGGCCTTCACGATGTGCAGCCGCGGCTGGTACTTATGCATGGAGTTGAGGATGATCTGTGGGAGAAGGGTCTTGATCTGAGCCCCAGGACCCACCCCCCTGGGCCCTGGCTAGCCTCTTCCCGAGAGCCTAGGACCCAGGCTTGAACCCAGAAATGTCTTAAAGCTCCTGAGTGTAAAGAAACTGGGGTCCCAACTCCATCCCCACAGCCTCTCTCAGCCTCTCTGTTCTGGAAGCACCTTAGCCCAGCTTTTGTGATGTGGGACTGTTTCACTGTGACCATCAAGAGCCTAGGGAAAGTCTGTACAGCTGAATGAGTTGTCTGAGCTGCAGGCAGAAGACCAAGGTGCTGTTCACTCACTGACCTTGTGTCCCTCTCCTTCTCTGGACCTCATCTGTGAGATCCTAGTACACCGCCTACTCCCTCCCCTCAACCTACAGGTGACTGCCCACTGTAAGTGCTCAGCCACCACCTCTCACATCTGTCAACACTATGGTAAGGGTTTGCAGGACAGGAGAGAGCGGAGAAGAAGCTGAAGGAAATGTGCTTGGAGCACCATGGGAAACCAGCTGCTTGCTGCCCTCCAAGCTGCTCAAGGCGGTTCCTAGCCTGAGGAGCGCTCATCCCATGAAAGCAATGTTCCTGAACTGCTGCCCGAGCCTGCAGGAGACCTGGAGCACCCAAGAGCAGTGGGCTTGGGGGACAGAGGTCAGCCTAGCTGACTGAAGCTTAGGGAAGAGCCCAAGATGCTTGGTCCCCAGAGCCCAGGCCGAAACACACAGTAGTTAACTGCCCCCAAACCTGCTTCATATGGCTTTGCCCCCACGGTAGCGGCTACATCAGGTGCCATTAAAATGCATTTTTTATCGTTGATATTTGCCAGATGCCCTCCCCTTGGAGGCAGGACCAGGAATTTGGGGCATTTTATCAGCACTGCTGCATCTGTTAACTCTTTGCTTACNATCTCAGCTGCTGGCCCTCAGTTCCTCTTCCCTTCCAAACGCCTTCCCCTGCCTGGGGGTGCCCCCTGGGGGTGCCCCCTTCCAGGCTAGGCTTGCTGCTGCTTCTGTGGAATGAAATATTTAACCCTTGGGTAGCCACAATGCCAAGAGAAAAAGCCCAGAGCTGGGCTCTTTCCTGGAAAGGCTTGCTGAATTCTGAGTTCCAGAAAGTTCCATATTCATCCTGTACCTGGAGGGTTGGTGCAGGCCAGGGGCTAGCTAGCTGTGGGCATTTGTCTGTCCTATGCTCTGAAGTTCACCTAGGTGGCTCTGGTCAGCCTTTCTGTCTTGTACACCAGCCATTACCCTCTTGGGGGTAAGTGCAGAGCTCCCTGGTAGAGCCTTGGACTACTGCCAAACTCAGAATGAGGCAGAACACACCCTTTCCTAGCAGCATTAGGAAGGTTGAGAACACTGCACTAGAGGGTACAACCTTGGCACAGATAAGCCTCCCTATTGTCTCTCCACCAGCTCTAAGTCCTGAACAAGCTCTTCTCCAGACACTAGAGTCCCCATCTGTTAGAGTAGCTCCCTTAACCAGGTGGTCTCAAACACCCTTCAAGTTCACGTCTGGAACCTGTGGGAGGACCCCACCCATCAAAGCAATGCACCTGTAGATTTGAATCCCAGTTGTGCCAGCCGGAGAGAATCCGAAAGCAACTGAGTGACACACACACCTGGCTTCTGTCAGAAGTTCCTCAGGCACCATGTTCAACTAATTTACCAGAGTCTCACTTTCATATCTGTTGTAGAGTGGTACCGGGCCAAATGGGCTATCCACGTCAACCACCCTACTACATGACTAGTCCTATCATCACCATTGTTCTACAGAAATGGGATTCATTACGTTCTGGCCACAATTCAGAGGCCTGTTCTATTTTAACAATTGCAATAGCGCCAAGCAGCCATCTCAAGAGCTTACCATGGCGTGCTTTGCCACTGAGGTCTACATTTGTCCCCATTAGACTCCAAGAACTTGAGAGCCTGGAAAGACAGGGTGCAGAGGGTGCTCTAACCAACCCCCTAGATTTACAATGAGGAACAGAAGGCTTGGAGTGGGAACATGACCTGCCCAAGGACACACAGCTGGATGAAGACAGGCGGCCCAGCAGATTCCAGATGGCCTTGGAAAAAGTACATCCTGCTCTCAATGAACTTCGTGACTAATAAGAAGATGTCTGCTAGATACTGTAAGGGACATGGACCCCAACACATCTGTTCAGATACTAGGCACACAACAGCAGGCTGACGTACATTCTGTCACATAGAAAACCGGATTTACCCAGCATCATGCGCTTGCTAAGATTACTTCCTCCACCGTGCCCAGGTTAGAACACGGACAGGATCTGCAGGAGAGTGGATGTAGTGGCTCATACCTGTGATCCTAGGACTTGGGAGGCTGAGGTAAGAGGGACCCCAAGAGATCAGTGCCAGGCTAGGCTGTGGCTTGAAATATTTGTCAAGAAAGAAAGGGGAGAGAAACAAGAGGGTGGAAGAGGGAAAACTGGAGGGAGGCGCAGACTTTCAGCTCATTCAAGAAGCTCGTGTCTCACTTCCAGGGCAGCAACCTGGGGTTCTCACACACACAGCCAGGAACCATTTTGCCTTCTCTCACAGAAACAGCAACATCAGTCAAGGGTCAGGAGAACACAGCCTTTGTGCCAGGCCCTGGGCTAGGTATTTTACATATATCATAATTAATCTTCACAGTGTCTCTCCAGAGTCAACATCCCTGCCATCCTCAGTTTAACAGACCATGAANTGGGTGTCAGAAGACATGTGGACAACCTCAGACAGCAATGTGAGGCTGAGGCACAATCGGGACTAACTCCTGAGCTGCACTTCCTTTTACCTAGCTGTGGAGGCGTGGCCTGCTCAGGAGTTCCGAAGTTTCTCGAGTTCCTGAGGTACGAGCAGGAGCTTGGCACACTATCAATCAGGAAACAGTGACAAAGAGTGAAAGGAGACATAGATCTATTGGAGGACAGCAGCCTCGGGCATAGGAAAAGCCGCCTGTCTGAACACCACCTCATTCTGTGGGTTCGTTACTCATGTGCTGTCTACCAGCCCCCACTGGCTTGCCAGGCATCCAGACACATGAGGGACATACCATCGCCAAGAATCAAGTGGTGAGAAAATACGGTTGAAGAGTCTGCATTTATGATGCCAGCACCTGAGATGATGCCTCACGAGAACGTGTGGACCCTCAGGGAGGGCACCTGAATGCACTCCAAAGGACAAGGAGAGGACTCCAGCAGAGAAAAGGGCGTTCCTCGCAGTCCTCCCGAAGCCAGTGTGTAATTTAAAGGAATTACAGTAGAAACATACATTTCCAGCTCTACATGCTGATCTCACAGTTCATATGAAAAACACACACACAACTCACCAAGAAAAAAAAAAAAGAAAAGAATAGCAGAGCTAAGGGACGAGCCCTGCCAAACGCTAAATGTATCAAGAAGTCTTAGCAGTTAAAGCAACTGGCACATGAGTAAACAAATTCACATGGGAACCAAAAGTGCAGAAGGCATCCTCCCCAGGGAAAGAGGACCCTCCTCCACTGATGTTGGAACAGCCGGGTAGCTCTCTCAAAAGACGGAAAAGTCAGGATTGACACCTCCCATCAAATGCTAGCATCTCTAAAAGGATCCCTATTTTGTACTTCAAAAATAAATCCAGGGCTGGCAAGATGGCTCAGTGGTTAAAGGTGTCTGCTGCCAAGCCTGACCCTGATCATCAGAGCCCACACAGTGGATAGAGCAGGCTCCCAAAGCACTCGGGAAGCCAAGGCCGAAGGATCGTAAGTTTGAGGCCAACCTGGGCTACACAGAAAGATTCTAAAAAGTACTGAAGGAAAGTTCCCTCATAAAGAAGAAATGACTGAGGCCTTTCCAGAACCTATAAAGGAAGAAAGGATAAATTCAATCAAGAACTTCTGCCAGGGAAAACCACTACCACCGGGGGCCAGATGGAGTGGCAAGTTGGCAGAGGTATCAGACAGGACCTAANTCTTCCGTGTTTATAAAAGCTCCTAAAATTGATGAGCTCGAAAATCTGAAAGGAAACTGGAGGAAGGAACCACAAGGGTTCACAGAAAAGGAGATCCNTGTAAAAGATGCCCGAGGAGAAGGGAAGGAGACGTGAATTAAAACTAGAATTGGTACCTACAGATCACCTATCAAACTGTCAGGAATGGCTCCCTCCATACAACCATGAGGACCCACGTCTGATCCCCAGTACACGTGTCAAAAGCCAGGCATGGTGGTACATGCTTGTCACCTCCAAGCTGAGGCAGTGAGAGACAAGACGGTCCCTGAGGTTGGCTGCCCAGTGTATCCAGATCAATGAGCTCCAGGTCCAGTGAGACCCTTTCTCAGAAGAGGAGGCAGGTGGAGTTCTGAGGAACATCACCCAAGGCTGACCTCTGACCTCCACATGCATGCACACACAGGTGCAAGTACACCACATTCACAGGAACATGTCTGCACACACCACATACCTAGACACAAAAAAAACAAAAGAATAATCCAAAAAGCCTGCCCTCCTGCCCTGCTGGAAGGCCACAATGGGCACACACATCTGTGGATTCCCCTGAGAATGGGGAGGTGACCGTCTTCAAAACTCTCAGTCCAAATTGTGAACAGGTCATTTACTGCACACACACATTTAACACCCATTCAAGCTTAAGCAAAAGAATGAAAAGTTGTGGTTGATATATTGTGCACCCTAATAAAGCTTTCCTGGGTTCAGAGAACAGAACAGCCACTAGATTAGACATAGAGGCCAGAAAATGGTGTCACATACACCTTTAATCCCAACACTTGAGATCCCATGTCTTTGCTTGGGAAGGACACATGCCTTCTTTAACCCCAGAAAGTGATGGCAGGAAGCAGAAAGGTATATAAGGCGTGAGGACTAGGAATTAGAGGCCTCTTAAACTTTCAGGCTTTGAGCAGCAGTTCAGCTGAGACTCATTCGGGTGAGGACTCAGAAGCTTGCAGTCTGAGGAAACAAGATCAGCTGAAGAGTTGGCAAGGTGAGGTTGGCTGTGGCTTGTTCTGTCTCTCTGATCTTTCAGAGTTCACCGTAATATCTGGCTCTGGGTTTTTAATTAATAAGACCATTTAGAAATTCCTGTTACAAAAAGAAGCCAAGTGTGGTAGCACACCCCTTTAATCTCGTCCTCAGGAGGCAGAGGCAGGCAGATCTCTTTGAGTGTGAGGCCAGCCTGGTCTACATAGCAAGATCCAGGCTAGCCAGGACCACACAGTGAGACCGTCTCAAAACAAAAAGTGAAAGATAGCCTGGGATGGTGCCAACACCTGTAATTCTAGCACTCTGGAAACTAAGGCAGAAGGATCACAAGTTCAAAACTAGCCTGGGGTACTATACATCAAAAAACAAACAAACAAACAAAACAACAACAACAACAAAAAAAAAACCTGAAGCACCTGGTAACAAAACAACATGGTTCATGGAAGAGAAAAATGGAATGCAGCTGCACCAGAGGACGCTCTCTCTGAATGGAAGGCTCACCACAATCCGTTCTTCACAGAGCAAGGTGTTGATATCATAGCCTATTACACCTGCATGTGTCAAACAATGCTCAAGGTAGTCACAGTAGTTAACCACATCACAGCAAAAACACTTATCTATTCAGTGACTAATTTTGTATATGTTGTGCTGTGTGTTTATGCACACGTGTGCACGTGGAAGCCAGAGGTCAACATCCAGTGTCGTTGTCAGGTGCTCCCCACCTACCTTTTTAAGACAGGCTCTCTGACTGAATCTATAGTTCATTAATCTAATAACAAGGCAGTGAGCTCCAGGGGTCCACCTGTCCCCACACCCATAGCACTGGGGCTGACAGACATATGCCACTGTGTGGGGCTTTTTCACATGAGTGCTGTCCTCAGGCTTATGGGGACCAATTGAACCATCTCCCAGTCTCCTTGGTGACTTTTTTTTAAATCCATGTGACCGTATTTCCAATTCAAAAATCAACTGTAGAGATAGAAACAAACACTGAGATACAGCTTCCTAAGTATAGGGATGAAAGGGGGCGCATGCTCTGAGCACACAGAGAGCCTGTGCTTCCTCCCCAAAGGAACTGTATTTGAACTCAGAACCAAGGATAAGGAATGAATAAAGGTAAATGGATGGGAAAATCATCCACACCCAGGGTGGTGTGGCTGCCAGGCAGGAATAGTGTTGTACAAGACTGCCCTCTGAGCCAAACTGCCACCATCTTCACGAGCTCAGCTGCGCGTACTTGCAAAAGATCCCAGCTGTTGTTGACTGTTGGGTCATGGGACCCTCACCAGAGTAAGCAGCCACTTCCCCCAGCCAGTTGTATGCAATTCTGCCCTAGTTGCATGTGGGGGAAGAAGCTCCATCTATGCAGTGAATGGGGAGGCCATTATCCATATTGGGTAAAGACTTTCCAGTGGAGCCTCTTGGGGTGGAGAAGCACCCACATTCCTGTCAGTAACCCTACATCTATAGTCTGGAAGTAAACCCGTAAACTCATTGTTCCTCAGGGTGAACTTGGATGGAGTCGTACCCTGGTATGTCACTGGGATGCTGGGAAGGGGGATTATCACATTATATTATTGATTACATTATTGATGTCCCCCACCCCCAGGTGTATCCTATGTCTCATTAAGAAATTCAGATGAGTCTCTGTGAGTACGGGGCCAGCTTGGTCTACAGAGCAAGTTCCAGGACAGCCAGGGCTACACAGAGAAACTCTGTCTCAAAACAAAAAAGTCAAAAAGAAAGAAAGAAACTTTGGAGGGCTAACTCAGTCCTTTCCAGTCAGATTCACCCTGTGAGACTGCCCTTTCTCCTCAGCCAGCTGAAAGGCCCAGCACAGATGATGGCAGTCATCTCCCTGCACACATAAGTATGCACAGCCTACTGCACACACATCTCTTTCCAGCCTCCAGATTGGCAGAAAAGACCTCTGTGCCAGCCCCTATGGATCCACTTCAGCCCTACCTGACTTCTTGAAGCCCAAGTATTAGTCTCTTAGACGACTAGGAGAGAAAGAGGGGATGCACCCTATTTCCATCACACAGCCACCTAACACAGGGGCCTACCGGAGGGGTGGGGTAGGAAGGAAGTAGCAAGAGATGATAGACAGTCAGTTTTGCAGCAGTAGAAGGTGTGCCACGCTGAGGCAGTGGCTGTCCTGCTTCACTCCCATGATCCTTTCTGTTCCTGCTGCCTGCCCTCCTCTAACAAAATCCAGGTTCATACTCTGCATCTGTCCTGCCCTCCTGAGCCTCCTTCTCTACTGTTTTTAGTAGAAACTTCCTTGTGGGCATTTGCTGCAAAGTCCTACAAGTTGAGGCTGGAGAGATGGCTCAGCAATTAATATAGCACTTGCTGCTCTTCCAGAAGACTTGGGTTCAACCCCAGCACCTACATAGCAGCTTACAAGAATTTGTAACACCCGTTCCAGGGGATCTAATACCCTTTTCTGACCTCCTCTGGCACCAGGCATGCATGCAAAACAACGACATACATTTTTTTTAAGGTTTTTTTTTGTTTGTTTGTTTTGTTTTGTTTTTAACTCCACAGGTTTCCCAGTCAGAACTCAAACCTGACTTTGGGAGTATTTAGCCATGTGGTCTGAGAGAAGTTCCTGTTCTAGATTCCATCTGCCATGAAAGACTGACGGCTAAGCTCAAACCCTCATACCTAAGCCCCTTTCCTGGTCCCCAGAAAATTTAGAAAAACATCAGGCTGGGAGCAGGCAAGGCTTGCCCACCATGTACAAAGATGTAGTGGGTAGCTGTTCTAGCTGTGACCTTGAAGCACTGCCCCTAGTGAGGTAGCAGGTAACTGTTACACCTGCCTATGACCTTAAAATACATACCCCTGGGGCNTGGTCACTTGGTACCCTTAAGACCTGAGATGCACTCTCTTTGCTCCCTTGTGGTTTTGGATGCTGGAGACAGACCAGACGAAAGAACAGCATGGGACTGTGCCTCAGCCTTCCAGGACCCTGCAATAACTCCTCTGTTCTGTAGAGTGAGTTTTCCTTCTCTAATAAATTCCTTTGCCCTTTAAGCAGACTCTGTGGATTGCTAGCAATATCTGGACCCATTACAAAGCCCTTCATCTCATCTGAGGAGGAAGAGGATGATAGGAAGGTGAAAAAAGAGGAGAGGGAAGGAGAGGAAGAGAGGGAAGGGAGAAGAGGAGGAGAGAAGAGGAGGAGTGGAGGAGAGAAGACGACACCACGAAGAGCATTCATGGAGGGAGCAGTCCTGAAGATAACCTAAATAAAGTAAGATGATCCAAATGGCTGCTGTACTCCTCCCCAACTCAAAACTATGTGCTTTTATGCAATGGCAGAAACATGGCCCGGTGGCAACTTCTACAGTGAGATGGGTGGGTTGGCTTGGAGGATCTCTAAGCTAGGGTCCCCTACGCCCACACGGAGGACCCCAGGGTAATTCACACCACTGGAATTAGCTGTGGCCTTCTCTAAGATGGAACAGTCCCATCTCTCCCCTCAGCTGGTCCTTTCCCACAGAGAGGTTCCAGCCACTTTGGTGACACAGCGAAGAAAGGTCACCACTGGGTAGCAGCTTCTAGAACGCCTCAGATGTTCTGAAAATCCCAGGGATAAGTCCCATGTCCACTGGGCTGGGGGAAATTCCTTCAGGTCTGGAAGCTTTTAGTTTGTGTAGGTGAGTTATGCAGAAGGAANGACGTATTTGAGGCAAATTCATAGCACAAGATGGCTTTTTCCCCAAGTTCCTGGACTGNGAAGCCAAGAAGAGCAATTTCTTTCCCTTTTCCTTCAAGCTCACAACTCCCTCTAGCACAAGTCAAGAATGGAAAGCTAGAGTCCCAAAGGGCTGCTCTGCCCTGATAAGNCCAGGAAGTGAACCTGTGCACCACAGCCCTTGTCTACATGGCCACAGGCTGCTCCCTCTACAGGGATACTACCAATACCTAAGATAGGTCAGCCAGAGCTCGGGGTCCAGAAAGACAGGCTGAGGGGCTACAAGAGCCTGAGACTAAGAAGTAGGAGATGTAGGTNCAAGTATCTGCCCTCTTTACTCCTAGCCCTTGAGACACACTAACCTCCATGGTCTAACAATGTAAGGGCTACGGTGGGCAATAAATGCCAAGTGCTGAGCACAAGGCAGAAAGAAGGTAGACAGATGCCTTCATCCCATCCCTCAGGGATGAAAGCTGAGGTAAAATCTCTGTTGCCCAAAGAGATGAGCCCCACGTAGGCAGGGCCAGTGAAGCCAGGGTACCCAGAGCCTTACAGCCCTGCAAGGTAGTCCCCACTGGCCAAACTTAAGAACACATGCGGGGTTCCAGATCATGAAGAACCAAGGATGGAGGATGGGCTGAGAAAACAGTATTTTCTCCTGNTTCTAAAGAAGAGCCGGCTTTCCAAGCCTAGGTACCCTCTCCTCTCACCTTCTGTAGGGCCAGGGAAGTAAGAGTGTTTTGGGAAGCACCCTTGCAGCTGGGAGCCATGGTAACAAGCAGGTGAACCTAAGATCCCATCCAAACCCTTAATCTCAAGATACTTTCAGCTGTCCAAGGAAACCACAACCACCAAGCTCCGGACTCGCCTATCATGCCAGTGCTGCATGANCCTGCAGGTGTAGTTAGAGGGTCCTGTCTCTACATTCCCTGCTGGCATCAGAGGCCCTCCCTCATCTTGTAAGCCTGATACCTCAGTCCAGCCAAACAGACAAGGTCCAGCAGGAGTTGTGTGGACAGAGACCTGGCCAGGATTTGCTCTGGGAGTTGGGGCTTGGCTGACCCTCCCCAGTGGGATCTTCATGCCCTGCATGGGAAACCCAGTCTAGAGACTTGTAAAACAGAGAAGGTTTAATTGGTGAATCAGCACTCTAGGTGTGTATTTACATCCCCAATAACCAAGAAGAAAGCTGAACCGATTCAGAAACTGAAGCCAGGAGCTGCTTCTGGATAAAGCATTTCCGGCATTTTCCAAAAGGGATTTCTCAGTATCCTGACTGGCACACAGCTCCCCAGAGACTGCACTGTGCAAGAGATCTGTGCCCTTGTCCCCCATCTCCACTTCTGGTGTTAGGTGTGCAGCATGGTAAGCACCTAGTGGCCTCTACCGCCCGGGGGTTCTCTCACACCCCTGCACTACACTACCAGAGAACCACAGGAGTCCATGGAGGCAGGGTCTGAGGCCCTGGAAGATGATAACCAGCTGCTAGGCTTCTGTTTGCAACACATTTGAGCTAAAGATTTCCACATAAAAAGCTCCTTTCTGTGGGCCTGCCAGGGCCAGATGGGGAAAGAATGAGCCTGAGAAGCTGGGATTAGGATGTTTGCAGGCAGCCACCACTGCCACTCCTGCTACCACTGCCACTGTCCTGACCTATGAACTAGATACCAGGAAGCCAGGCAGAGGCAGAGCCAGGAGAGATAATCCTCCCCTTCCAGAGGTCAGAAGGACGGAACATTCAAAGAAGAACTTCAGAATTCACAACTGAAGAGTCTAGCAGGAATAGGTTTTGGAAAAACCAAACCTGATTTGATCTGTCATCCCCATCATCTTCATCACCAAGCCCACCATGGTCATCATCAACAGTGGTCATCATCATCATCATCATCACTATCCCCATTTTCATTACCATTGACATCATCATCACACATCAATCATCAGCATCATCTTCCATCACTATCACCACTACNGCCAGCATTAGCAGCAGCATCTCCATTGTCATACTCCATTCACTTAGCTCCTCTCCGTAAGGTACTTCCTGCATATTCCCTCATCTAGGCCTCACCACCACGAAAGACACATACAGTCAACCCCATTCTCTATACAAGGAAACTAAGACTCAAAAAGGCTGAGACACTTGCCCAGAGTCACCAGCTAGTGAAGAGGAGAGGGGTACACACAGCTGATCTGCAGGGTCAGAGGCCTGACACTAAGTGGAAATCTCTCCATTCTCACACCCATAAGACCCCCGCCCCCACTGCTGCTCTCCCTCCAAAGACCAGACCACCCCTCTTACATGGCCAAAGGGGTCCAGGTGGTTGTTTGTCAGCTTCAGCTTCTGGAAGGAGACCAGCTGCCGCATCCAGTGGGCCCCCGTAGCAGGAGAATCTGGGTGGACATAAAGCCTCCCTGGCATGGCCGGCTCAGCCTTCCCTGCGACCATCCTGCAGGACAGCAGACAGCAGGAACAGTTGAGTTCCCTGGGGCCTGGTGAAGCCTAACTCCCCATTCCCTCTGGGAGCAAAGCAAGGCCAAGAGGAATAATAGCTGTTTTTCTATCCAGTGCTGATGCAGGGGGGAGAGGAGAGAAGGGGGNCAGTGAGGAGGAGGAGGAGTCAGCACTTCCCAGTTCCTTCATTNACTGCAGTAGGAAAGGGGAGAGGAAGGAAGGCAGCAGCATTTACTTCAAAGACTGGGGCTGTTTATAAAGATACTTCGGGGAGCGTCAGGCACTTCTGTGTGTTTTATTTATACATTTTATTTATTTACTGGCAGCCCTTTAACCCCTGAGCTACTGACACCTCACCCGCATTCCCTTAAATATTTTTTCTTTTTCAGTGTTATAAATGTGTCTGCTGGAACTTCTCCAAGGACCTAAACAACTTTCAAATCCAGAGCCTGTTCCGAGTTCTAATCTAGCTTTTGCTTCTATGACCTCCACCATCACGGACCCCAGGGCTCCAGCCAGATGTTCTAGGGACAANGACAGTGCCAAGGTGTGGTACTCACTTGGGTCTCCAACCTGCCCATCTTTTCCCCAGGGTCCTTTAGCAAGGGCCCTACTATCTGACCTGAGGNAGCAGACCTCTCGGTCTGAGAGGGTCAGACTCTAAAGCCAGACAGAGAAACACGAAAGCTTCAAACCAAGTAATGTCACTAAACTATTAAAGTTTCTCAAGAAAAATGGTCCCCATTCTTCACCTCAGNGAGGCATTAGCAGTGCCGGAATCCACCAGGCATTAGCAGTTTTCCTGCCAGACAGCACCAGACTGTCCATGACTGTNGGGGAGTACGGCCCCTCAAGGTCCAGCAAAGCCTACACACCTGCCATTCNTGGTGCTGGTGTGTAGTACCATCTGGGCCTGCCTCACCTCNTCTCCAGGTGCAGGCAGTGGACCAGCAGAGTGACTTTGGGCAGTAACAGACTGGCTGGAATCAGGAGTAGAAAGAGCAGCTGAGGAAAGATAAGCCCTGGGCCTCTTACCATTTGTTGTCACAGAACTTGTAGCGATGGTCATCTGCGGGGACAATGTCGATGAGCAGGATGTACTTGGTCTTGGGGTTCATGCCTGTGACTTTTACCTTGTAGCTGGGGAACATCCTCCTGAGGGGGTCAAGGGTTGAGGAGAAATGACAAGAGTAAACATAAGAGCAGATGTGGAGCCAAAGATCATGACCCACTTTTCTCTTGTCCTCACTGTGCCAAGGACAGAGCTGTCCAGACTACACCAGACTCCCCCCACCAGCTGTCAATCTACATCCAGAAAGACAATTGACACCTTTTCCCCAAATCTCCCACCCCGGAAATCCTCCAAGGTTAGGAGCCNGTAGCTGTGAGCCACAGTAGCAGAGAGACCCTGGTCTGGATAGTGAGGGGGCATTTTAGTAGCAATCTGGCTGCCTTAAATTGTCCCCAGTCCTTTGCCAGCTTACATACAGCTAAAGTTCTGAGGTGACATCATAGGGCACTAGTGCAGCTGACCCGGAAGCCACTCTCAGCTGCTCCCATAAGCAATGAGATGCCTTTCTCATAGGAAAGAGAACTCGGGGAAAACCCTGCTAAGCCTGGTTCTTCCTGTGTGTGCTGCAGGGGTGTTTCTCATGCATAGCAGCTTGACTAGGAACCCAGGAAGTCAGTGNAGAAGCCTCATGGGCAAAAACATGGAAGCTGAAATCAGCTTGTCACTGATCACAGCCAGGCCCACCACCAACCAGCTAAGCCTCAGGGCCACCTGCCTGGATCCCCTTGGTCTCCCTACCTCTCAAGTGAGGGTNACATTACTACTATGTCCTCCAGCCCTTGCTCTGTTCCACCCCCCACAAGCCAGTGGTACAGCCTATTTCTATGAAAATGGACCCAACAAAAATGAGTCTTCCAGTTCCTGTAGCCCATGATGAAACTGTCCGACCCTGATGAAACTGTCATTAATGGAACATTCTGAGAAGAGCTTCCCTAGGGCCCTCAGCATTTACATACAAACCTGCACAGATCCCTCTGCTCCTACTTAACCAGAACAGGGCAGACAGAACTGCCACACACCCCTCCTCACCCAGGTGCCTCCAGCCTCTCCCCAGCTGACTTTCAACAAAGGAGGTTTGGAGATGGAACTCAGGTTAGACCACTTGCCTATCATGTACTGGGTTAGCTGACCATCACTACATTACACAAGTCACATACTCCATTTAAAATCAGCATGGCCATTCATCCTGACCTATAATTCCAGTACTCAGGGAGGCTGAGGCAGGAGGATTTCTGGTCAGGCCCAATCTAGACTACAAACCATAACCTTCTCAAAAGA
>LZPO01007996.1:219084-235676 GCA_001675575.1 Neotoma lepida | reverse complement strand
TCTGTGCTCTTAGTCACATCCTGCAGTGTTTGAGTCTGGCAGCAGTGCCGAACAGAATTTGGAGCGGAGGCACCAAGAGAGAGCCAAAACCTCTTCAGGGAGATGGCAGCCAGGTAGGCAAGGAAACTTGGCTTCAGAGAGCCAGTGGCAGGAGGGGTAGCGACTAGCTGTCTGGACAACCCTAGATCCCCACCTAGTGGTCAGAGAGAGCCATTTTTTTTTAACGTCTGGAGACACTGATCCAATCAGGTGACCCCACCCTCCAAGGAACACCTCCACATGAGCCTGAGTTCTGGAGAAAAAAGGGTTCCACCAGCCGCCAGCGCACACGCCCTAACATTCGTAGCCCTCCTTTGGGGAGGGGGGCGGGGAATATATACACTTCTAGGTTATGTGCCCAGGCTTCCGTTTCAGGCTTGCCCTTCAGCAGTGCNCGCCTGACAGCTTCGCCAGGTAGTTATACACAGTATCGCCCAATCCTCCAACTGTTAGGTACTGTGATCTCTGCTGAAGCAACTGGGGAGGGTAAAATGGCACAGTCATTGATTGTTAACTACAAAACCAATTCAGAATAAAGAAGGCCAGAAAATCCTGGAGGAAGCAGTGGGCCCAGTTTTGAAGGAAGGCAGCATGGCATATTGCAGAGGAAGCCCTCAAGGCAAGGTCCCCAAGAGTAGCCTAGAGCAGGGCTTGGAATAGGGTCCGGGGAGTAGGCAGGACCCACAGGGCCCCATTGCCAGGCTAAAGAGCCCAGACCACCCTAGGAGTTCTGTAACCTTTGGAGGGTTGCCAGCAGGGTTGCCACCTCATCTCAGGATACAAGGAATACTCACCAGCAGATATGCTAGGAGGCAGGTAGAGAGGCATGCCCTGGAGTGGGAGGAGCAAGTCTTTTGCTCTAGATCCCAGAGAGTACCAAACTCCCAGGGCACAGAGAATTATCAGCCTTGCTGGAGAGCAGGATTGAAAGGGCAGTAGTACCTGTATGTAGATAGCCTGGGACCTTCTACAGCAGAGGGAAGTTCTCTGTGAACACACACACACACACGCACACGCACACGCATGCACGCACGCTCACTCGCACACACGCACGCACGCACGCCACCCAACCTGGGCCTTGGTTCTGAGGAGGTCTTGACTGGCTAGGACTGAAGCTGGATGTCCTTGAGAGCTCTCTACAACAGACTCCAAGGGTCTAGGGCTTGGGCAGGAGAGTCCAGCAGGAATTCTCCTGTAGACCCTGCTTCTGGAGGGTGGAATTCATTCATTTCTTCTTCAAATGCTTTCTGTACCCCTCTTATTTGTTGGAGCAGTTTTAGGTCTAGAGTCCCAGCAATGAGCAAAAAAGACACCAGCTTTCCCTTGAGGGAGCCAATGATCTCGTAGGACACAGAGATTTGATGAANTCCATACTTTCCCAGAAGAGCCATGGCAGTGNTGATAGGGTCTGATAGAAAAGATTTGAGCCCCAGGAAGCAGGGGCAGGGGAGAGCCTGCCTGTTTGTCTTTAAGACAGGATCTCTCGCTGGGCGGTGGTGGCGTACGCCTTTAATTCCAGCACTCGGGAGGCAGAGGCAGGCGGATCTCTGTGAGTTCGAGGCCAGCCTGGGCTACCAAGTGAGTTCCAGGAAAGGCGCAAAGCTACACAGAGAAAGCCTGTCTCGAAAAACAAAAAAACAAAAACAAAAAAAAACAAACAAACAAAAAAAAAAAAGACAGGATCTCTCTATATAGTACAGGCTGGCTCAGTGTCTTTTCTTTTTTTGTCTGGAGAAAGAGTTTGTTTGTTTGAGATGGGAATCTCACGTGTAAGTCCCAGGCCTGCCTTCATCTAGTGGTAATACCCATGTCTCAGCCTACTAAATGCCAGGATTACAGGCATGAGCCATCACACCCAACTAACCTCAAACTCTTGATCCTCCTGCCTCAGCTTCCCCTATGCCTGAGTGTATCTGTATATAAACAAACGTATGTGATTACAGGACTGTGTTTGCATGTGGCCAAGTGTGGGGGGCACCTGCACAAATGTCTATTTGTGGCTATTAGTGTGCATGTCGTCTCCATGTGCATAGGTGACTGTGGAGATGTGGGGGTGGGGGGTGACTTCTCAAACCTAAGAGCTTTCTATTGTGTAGGATATCAGTGCTGAGACCAGAAATCTTATGGNCAAACTGGGAAAGCAGAGAAGCAGAGATGGCTGATCTGAGAAGAGAGTAATATCCCAGGTTGGGGCAAAGAGAACTAAGGAACTAAGCATCTACTCCAGCACTAAATAAAAATTCTCCTATGACATCCCATCATGAGGGCTGGGCCAAATGACCTGGGNGACTCTGATGCCCAGAGGGCATAGAGCAGNAACCCTCAGGGCTCTGGGAAAGAGCACTGAATGGGGAGGACTCGGAGATCTGTTTCTCAGCTCCCTTGACCTGGGACAGGTCTAAGTCATGATTTTTCCCTCTGAAACGGAAGTTCCCATTGCAAGAATAGGAAGAAACATGTTTGGCATGTAGTAGGTGGTCCACAGCTCCTCCTGTCAAGCTGAGGACCAGTTGCCATGGAGCCAGAGGACATCCTGTTCTCTTCAAGAAATAAAAATAAGAGTGAAGATGGGCCATGTCTAAGCCCCCCTGCTAGACCGATGTGACACCAACAGCCATCTTGGTCTTCTTGGCTTGGGCTCTAATTCAGGCCCCTTCTCCCACAGACACAGGCTCTGGCCAGGACACCAGGGCTCAGCATCCGGCAGCAGAGGTCATGCACCAGGCCCTTTTGTCCTTTCCCAGCAGCGAGGCTGAAGGCTGATTCGTACCCGTCATCACCTCATTAGCTGCTGTTGCCAAGGGCCCTGCCCACGGGATTGTGAAAGAGTCTTGTCCTTTATTTACTGGATATCCTGAAGTCCTTCATTTCTCTGAACCCCAATGTCATCCTCTATGGTCCATGATCACTAAACTGCCCCTGAATTGACCTTCAGTGAGAGCCCTTGTGTGCAAGTGGTTTGAAGACCACCAAGCCCTTCATTCGGGGAAGGAACGAGTCCATATAAGTAGCCCAGATCTAAGGGGTACCGTTTAATGGGGGGCCCCAGAAGGCCTTCCACTGGTATCTCTTTCTCTCTTTGGGGAGAAGCTACATGCAGTCTGTCAGCAAACTGTGATCCTGGAGGCCACAGTCACCTCCTCACAACCCATAGGATGTGCCCTTTCCAAACTCAGCTTGGTGGGAAGGCTGACCAGTGACAGCCATGTCCCACAGGGACTGGAGGCAGCTGGAGCCAGCTGGTTCCCTGAGGGTTTCAGAACCTGGAATGCAGTTTCCTAATTGGGAATTCATCCAGGCCACCAATCCTGCCCCCACCCCAAGAATCTTAGCAACAGCCAAAGTCCCCAAGGTCTGTGAATGGCTATGCCTGTCTCTCAGGCCCAGGTTCCCCAAGGATTAGGTGTTTGTCAGGGGCAGTTAAGGTTGGGGAGGGGAATACTTCAACTTGTCCCTCACATATCACTTGGATTTTAGTCCACACCGTTTACTTTGCCATCGAGGATTCTGAAGCCCAGAAAAAGAGAGTCATGGTGTCCAAAGTCTCACAGCTAGAGGCAANGTTTGACCTTGAACGTGTTATCTCCTGTTCAGTTTTCCTACAGAGCCTGTGTTCTGCAATAGATGTATATGTTGATGACTATTCAATTACTATCCTCTGGTTTGATTCTATCCTCTGGTATACCCTGATGGGGAAAGATGCTGAGCCTGGCTGGGGGGTGGGGAAGATGCTGGCAGTGGACGTAATGAAAGGCTGGTGGTAACGGGGCAGGTTTCTAGCTGTGGGTCCTTAAAAGGTGTGTGTCNAGTTCTTCTGCCCGGGTGGTGGTGAGCTGCTGGAATCTTTGGTGCTTTACTTCCAAGAATTACCACGACTCTAAATGTGCCATTTCTTAGCTCCCGGGCCTCCCTCTTTACCCATGTTGAGTCTCCAACTCAAACCTGCCCCCCAAACTTCTGGTTGTTCACCCCTGTGCCCTTCTTATTCAGCACCTCCTCCAGCTGGAAAAACGGAAGATCCAAAGTCTCTCCTGAGCCTTTGGTAGTCTCGTAAGACACGACCCTCGGTCCTCAAGTACACTGCTCCCAGGTGTATGCCCAACAGTCTCTTTGTGTGACCTTGAAGATCTNTCTGGGTGAGGCTGAGGAGGTAGAGGTAGGAGCTGAGGAATGCCAGCCCTTACACTCAAGCTTGCATGGTCCAGTGGAGCCCCACACCCTAATACGCCACAGGCATGTCTTCCAGAGCTNGTGGATGCCAGTCCTGACTGCGTCTCAGAGAGCCCAGGAAGGCCAGAGGCAAGCTCCTTCCCTGTCCTAAGAGGGATCCGGAGGGCCTCAGCCCAGACAGGCACATCAAAGACCACAGGTGGTTGTTTCTCAGTTCGGCCTCTCAGGACTGGGAGCTGGCACTGCAGGGCAATTCCAAAGAGAAGACCCCCCNCACCAAGCTTTGAGCTCTCTAGTCGATGCCCGCAGCCNTCTTTAGTAGACTTTCGCAAGTTTCTGGGTTTGGACCTACAGTGGTCGGAGGTTCTGTCTCACTGCCCATTTCCCGGACCCAGTGCATCTCTGNCTCTNGCAGGCNGAGTGCTGGTCGGCTGCGGACCGGCCCCTGGCCTGGAGCGCCATCTCGTGGGCATGTCGGGAGTTCCTGCGGCCTGGGAACTGGGCAGGCACCCGCGTCCGGTGCAGCCTCAAAAAAGGGAGTTCGGGGTCCTCGGCATTAACAAACCCGATGGACAAAATATGCGCCCCTAGAGGGCCCAAAAGAAACTCCGGGGGCAAACAGTCCTCCGGACACTAATACTTTCCCTGCGGGGCCACATGCCTGCACTCCGGAGGAGACGACGCTATGCCCAGAGACCACCTGGAGCGTCCAGCTACCTCAGGCGCTCGGGGACGTCCTCCCGCAGCCGCCCAGTTCTTAGAGCCCGGGACTGTGGACCCTTGGCTGGACCCTGCCTACCCGATAGTGCTCCAAACTTCGGGGTCAAGGGNGNAGAGGCGGAGGNGGTACGGGAGGAGGAAGCGAAANTGGATTTAGGGTCGTTCAACTCAAACTAGAAAGGAGGGCTCAGAATTGCAACTCCGATCTCTCCCAGACCTGTCCCTCCGCAGCCACCTTCTCCTAGAAAGGCAGGGGGCGGGGCTTTGAGCCTGGGCAGTCGAGGGCGGGTGTCCCGGAGGTCCCCCGCGCCGTGTACTCCTCCCCCAGCCCNCGAGTCCGCCGCCGCCTGGGAAGGTGGAGCCCAGTTCCACGCCCTCCGGGAGGGCAGGGCCAACTACGGAGGTTCAGATGCCCTCAGCAGCAGCCGGGAAGTTGGGAAGGAAGGAATAGCTTGAGGGTCCGGAAGCTTCGGGTTAACCGCGTGGGAAATGCTGTGTCCTAGGTCTCCGGATCTATGCAGTTGAGCCGCTAGGGGTCTCACCGAGCCCCCAAATTCTGAATCTCCCTGTTCTCCGGTGAATCACACTCGGTCCTAAACCAGCACACACAGTTCTGTCAGACCCCACACTCCCCATAGAGATTCTAGGCGACACGCTAGGTCACCCAGCAACAAGCCTCAGCGACCCTTCGATTCCCATCGCTCACACACGCCCCTCTGCAGACGGATTTGCCGTCCAAGGGCCCTGATAGCAAGTCCTGAAGGGTTAAGAAGGCCGCGGGGCACCGGAGCAGCGGGTACGCGGGCGCCNGAGCTAATTGGCGACCCCAGAGACAATGAAGGCTGGAAGGCTGGGAAGGCTGGTGGCTTAATTGGGCCTGGGAGTGGCTTGGCCTTTGTCTGGGACAAGGCCCAGCCCGTCGGCTGCAGGATCCCCAAGCTGCACTTGGCCTTGCAGCTGGGGCCCAGCGGAGCACTGGGTGGGCATCTCCGGGAGGGGGGCGTGTAAGACCGAAAGTAAGGGGGCGGGAGGACTCTCCAAACTGCGCTCCAGGATCTGAAGTAGTACCTCACCCGAGCTGCTGCAGCAACCTCCAGAATACAGCAGCAACTAGGCTGCTGCAGCCAGCCTTCAAAGACAGACCCTCTCCGGTGGCTGCTCCGCTGCGACCATGCCCACCACCTCAGGTGGTGCCCCCTGGTGTCCGCAGGCCGCGGGGGACCCACAGCCAACTCNCAGCATTCTTTCCTGGTTGAAAGTGAGAGGCCACAAAAAAGCCAGCGCACGCCTTGCTCTGTGACTTTTACAGGCGTTTCAACCCAAAGTGACCTCGAATAAGCNCAGAGATACGGAGAGGTGCTATGTGAACGGGCGAGGGAGCTTTCCTGTTCCTGCTTGGTTCTTGGACCACATTGCCGGATCAGTTTATGTAGGATCAGAGACAGGGAAGCCATAACCCACCTAGGGTTGGGATGAGATCTTCTATGGCCTCCCCCGACTCCAACCTCTCTTCCCCTCAGCNCATAGACTTCAGCATAGTTTGGGGCAGCCTTAATCCAGAAAGGGTTTGATAGTTTTTTCCTTGCAAGTGTGTCATCCCAGGAAGGGGTCTTGAGCATTTGGAGGCCCCAGAACTTTCAATTCTACCTGCATCTTCACCCTCCCGTTCAAATCACTATCTCTGATGTCCCTGGGCTAGTTGGAAGCCATACAACCCCCAGGGGTGCACTGTGCCCAAAGAGGCAACCTCTTTGGTCACCCCCCCTGGATTTAAAGGAAGATAGGTGGGATGCCCAACGACCATTAACCCAGGGACATGTCGAAGGCATAACTGCTTGCCAGCCACTCTGACCGCTTTGGTTAAGGACTGAAAGCACCTGCCAGTTTGGTCATAATGAGAGAGGAATACTGCGGACCTCTGGAGCGAGATGGATGGGAGCAGCTACCTGTCCTTGATGGAATGGGTCTTGGGGGAAACACTAGCCCAGTGGGACTGGTGAAACACAGCGGGGATCCCCTTGAAAGTCGCCAGCCAGCTGAGGCAGGGAGGGGAACAGCTTATTGACCCACACTCACACCCTGGGAGTTAGTCGAGTTCTAAGGAATTTTTAGGCCAGATTTTGCCACTCTATTCAACAGCCCAAACACCAAATGATTCCAGAAGGCAGAGTGATGGGACAGAATTCTGCAGGCCGTGGTATTGAAGGAACACGGCCACCCCAACACACGCACTGGAAAGGAAAAAGCGAATCGGGAAGCACCCACTTTCCCAGACCATGTACCCAGAAAACGTTGAAAAGGGGTGATGAGTGGGTCCACAGTGTTCCAGAAAGGAAATCGGAGACCAGGCCGCTCTTCTGCGGCTTGGCTTGGCTCCAGCGACCAGGTTCCTGGACCAGCAGGAGCTGCGGACACACAGCTAGTGGCCAGCAGAGGGAGCCCGGGCCGCCGGCCTGGGTCGCGGGGGCTGCGAGGCCGAGCGGCGCCTCCAGGGCCAGCTTGTGCCCGGCGCCGGCGCCTCGGGGCCTCGCGGCTCTACACGCGGCCCAGTCGTGCAGCCGCCGTGGCCGAGGTGCATGCAGCTGCCAGGCAGATAGGGGGGCCCAGCCTTTGTCCCCGCCTTAGTCCCTTCTTCTGCGCCCAGAGCCCCAGCCCCGCGCGGCCCACAGAGCGCACAGCGCGGTTCACTTCGCATCTCAGCGTTTTTTTATTTACTCTCTTCGTTCTCCCCTGGAGCAAAAAGTGAAAACCTGAGGTGGGGCCCGTGGGCCGGGCGGGCAAAGCCGGGGCGCAGAGGCTGAAGGGCCCGTGGGGTGGGCCTTCCCAGGGGGGTTCGGTGCCTCCCCCTTCCCCAGCAGCCAAGGATCCTGGGGCCCTGTACAATATAGATGCTCATGTAAAATGAAAAAAAATTAAATGGTATGAGTTAATCTCTAAATATATGTACAGAGCAATGTACACCTTTGAATAAATTAATACGAATTTGCATCTTCTGCGAACCTTAAAGCTTATTTACACAAATTATCATTTATTTCATAAATATCTTTTGCCCCCTGGGGACTCAAAGCAGAAGTGCAACTTCCTCCGCTGACCCAGGAGTAGGAGGAGTAGGAGTGGCGCCTGTCTCTGGTTGGGTAGAGGTGGGAAGACCAAACGAACAGGACCCCTAGCTCAAGTCTACACTGACTTCAGACTCCTCTGGCTCCAACATCCTCCACCCCAGTTTCTCACGACGTCCAGGCCCAAGGCCTGGGATCGTGGGATACTCTCCAAAGCGAACACCCCTACCCTATGCACCTTCTGCCCTCCAAAGGGACGCTGGACTCGAAAGGAGACCATCCCCCCACCCCCATAGTGCTGAAAGAAGGAGGTACCCCCGTAGTTGACTCTCGAGCAGATCTGGATCAAATCCAGTGGCTCCAGTGCGACTGTGTTGCGGGTAGACTGATTCCTGCTTGAGGCCCCAGGGAAGCGGCCCAGATCCCCGACCTGCCACACGAGGCTCTATTCTGACTGCTGAAGCCTGCTTTTGCTCCTTTATTTAAATAAATACCCATTCTGTGCTGTACACGTCCCAAGCAGCCGAGGCAGGCAGCCCAGCCCGGGAGACTCGTGTGGCAGCGCAGCAGCCAAGCAGACCCCTCACTTGGGCGACTCCCGGCCTGGGGAGAGGGCTCGCTGGCTCTCCAGCCCACTCACCAGTCTCTGGATGCTCTGCAGTTCACTGGCCGCCTCTTTGGCTGAGCCGCTGGGCGATAGGGCCCCACGGGATGGGCCCCCTACTTTTCGGAGAGCCAGCTCAGGCAGTGGGCTGGGCTCACGGCTATTACCGCCCGCAGCCTTGGAGCCCTCCGCAGCCAGCCCGGTGGTAAGGAGGCTAGTGCTAGGTGGGATGGTGACTGGGATCTGGTAGGGGCTAAAGCGCAGGCGGGGCCGGGCACTGCCCAGGAATGGGCTCCGTGATAGGGAACCAGCGGCGGCGGCGGCGGCAGCTGCAGCGCTGGTGGCGGGTAAAGCGGAGGCGGCAGCGGCCGCTGCTGCCATGTAAGTGTAGGGGTAGGGGAAGAGGCCTCCGAAAGTGGGCATTGGGATTCCCTGGAAGAAACAGAAGGGAACAAGAGTTAGACATCCGTCTGAAGGGTGGTAGCCTGAATATTACAATTTAATACCCTTTGCTGTACTCGAACCAGAAGTCACAGAACTATAAAACCATGGCCTCACAGGTGGAGATGAGCCCGTGTGCCAGCGCCCACCCAGCGTGTCCGTCACCTAGGGTGAGATGCAAAGGTCTGGAGTTGCCCTCTCTGTCTGAGCTGGTTGGTATGGTAGGGGTAAAAGAATAAGTATCAGGTGGCTGAACTAGTATGGGCACAGGCCTAGAGGGAAGGAATGGGGCAGGCATGAGGCCAGGTGGCAAGCAGGCAGCTGGGACTGTCACATGAGGTCCTTCTCAGCTAGAACAGTGGTTCCTCCATGCCTTCTGTCTGCAGGTTCCAGGTTGCTGCAGGAACACAGGCTTGGAAAGGAGGATGCTCAAATCTCTTGCNTGCTTGCCTGCCCAGGGGTCTCCTTTCTGAGCCAGGAACAGGACACAAGTACTAACCAGTTCATCAGCTGGCCTGAATGTTTGACAAAGAACCAGNGGCACTTCTGTGGCAGCTGAGGACCGAATGCTAAGTCTTTGCTGGTGGATAGCGGAGCAGCCAGGAAACCCTGGACAACCAGGGCACTCAGCTCANGAGGCCCNGATTTGAGATTATNTGACCTTTGAGATAATGGCTTATGCCCCAGAGTGTGTGCCTGTGGAGCAGGTGACAGGGGCTCACAGTACTAGAGTCGGAGAAAGCCCAAGTCCTGGTTCAAACANGAGAAACCAAGAACCAATGTAGCCTGGAGGAATGGAAGGACCAGCCCCACTGTGCACTTCAGACCTGGGACCTTGGGGTGGGAGGAAGGGAGGAAGCTTGGAATTTCCCAAGATTTGGCTTCACCTGACACACAGCTATGGCCTTACCCCCTAACGGCTATACCAACTGATTTCTCATGGGCTGGGAGTACTCTCTCCCTGGATCTACACCTACTGACCAGGCTGTGTCCAGAAACCCTGGCTTCCCTATATCCTCCGTGATTCCTGTAACCACCAGAGTTTGTTTAGGGAGGGGGCATTCATATCCACAGAACACCAGGCGTGCAGATCAACCCTCCAGCCCAGAGTCATGGTGGCTTGGGTGCCCCAGACACTGCATAGAACCTCATGATAAGCCCTGTTCAAAACTCATTTCAGAACCCCACCCCCGACTTTACACATATTCGCTTCTGAACCAAAGCCACATTCTCAAAAAACTAAACTCCTATTTTCCTTCCCTGAAGATAAGATCTCAAGGGTTCAATTTGCCAGAAACCTCAGAGGGAAGAAACTGAATGAAGAGATTCCAAATCTTTCCACAGGGAATATTCCACCCAAGTAACTAAAGAGGCTGCTCTGCGCATCCGATCTCCTTAGTGTGCCGCTGGTCACATTTTCATAAACTCTCCCCTGGGAACTCAGAATTTCAGTAGGAGGCTGTGGGGGAACTAAACCCCCTTCCCTGGATGTGGCTGGAGAGTTAGGAGACTCAGAGTAGGGCAAAGACCGCTCCAGTTACTAGTCAGGNCAGGCGACTTCCTAGAGGACCTCCAAGGGGCGAGGGAGATCTGTGAGGTGAGTCATTTTGTAGTCAACTGTCCAGAAAACAATGCAAAATTCCCTCCATCCTTCGCCCAGCCTACAGAATCTTTCAGAGTCAATCATGAGGTAAAAGTTTTCCTTCTCAGAAGTTTCCTAGGGCCAGAAAAGTGAACCCCATAAAGTCCAGGAGCAATTCTAGTTGGTCAATCAGAAAAGTGTTGAGGGGTGATCTCTCACCCTTCGCCGGGGTTATAGAGAAGAAAACAGGCCCAGAGAGGACCAGGGACTTTCCTAAGGTCACACAGGGTTCAGACGCAATGTCCTGGTTAGATCATAAGCAGGCGTTCCGTTTTAATCTCTCAGGACCTAGATGGCTTTCCTGTAGACGGGATTAGGTCTTTCTCCGAGGATCTGAGTACCTATAGCATCGTTCAAGCTCTCTGCCCATCTCAACCACCACCAAGCTGCGCCTCCCTCCTTGGGCTGCTGGCAGATCACAGGCCTTACCTGAGATGCCAGCATGTGCTGGGAGAGGTGGAACGGGAAGGGCGCCGCCGTGCTTGCAGCGCTGGCTGCGGGACCCAGCCCGCCTGTGTCCAGCCCCGCCGCTGTTCCGGGCCCAGCGCCTCCGCTATTGCCGCCGCCTCCTGCCACCGAGGCTAGCAGATGACCCATGCCCATTGCGGAGAAGGCTCCGGGGCCCATAGCGAATTGTCCTGGGTGCAGGAAAAGAGGCTGGCCAGCTCCCAGCGGCCCAAAGAACTGCTGCCCGTGCAGGTGGCTAGAAAAGGCCAGGCCGGGCAGGTGGCCCGCACCCAGTGGGGACGCACTGTCTGTCTGCACCACCAGCGGCGCCAGGCTAGGCTCCTTGCCCTCCCCCGCGTCCTTGCGCCCCTCGTCCTTCCTCCGGGCCTCGGCACGTTCCTTCTCCAGGCTCCGCAGACCAAAGGGGCCGTCCCCACCGCCCTCGGTCGGTTCCTTGCTGCCCCTCTCCGGGCTGCGCCGCTCCCGGGCGCGTTCGGGTTCTGTCAAGCGAGCGGGGCTGGCGTCCCGCGTAGGACTGCGGCCGAGGGGCGCTGCTGAGCGCTCCTCACCCAGGCGCTCCGGCTCAGGGTCGCTGTCGGCTGCGCACGGCTTCTCCTCGGCTGCGGGGAGAGAGGGAGCACGGGTTACAGGGGCGCAGTCGGAGGAGACCGACGCAGCTCCCGGTCCTCGGAAACCTGGGCTGGGTCGCCGACACTTTAGACAGACCAGCTGTTGGGTAGGTCAAGTTGGGGGAGCTTCTAGGGGCAGCNGCAGGTCGCATAAATCCAAGACCCATTCTTACACTGGAAGAAAACCAGCCTCGAAGGAGAAAACCTTATTTCTAACCACACATCCCACGGGGGATCCAACTCCAAAGCCTACCAAACGCCCTGGATGCCAGGGGATAGTCCTTACATAGGAGTACCAGACTGGAAATTCTAGCCACATCCAAGTAACTTTTATCTAGGCCTTTAAGATTAGCCGATCGCTGAACAAAAGACTGACTTTAAGGGGCACCCTAAGGGGACACTTCCTTAGTCCTTCTTCCCAGACTCGGATCAACTGTGCCGCTCACCTCGGGCCCGGTGCAGGCGCAGGGGACTGGGCGCTGCGCTGGGGGAGGGCGGCGGTTCACGCGCAGGCGGAGGGTCGCAGGACGAGGCATCGGACTCCGCGCCGTCGCGCTCGGGCTTGCAGTGTTCCTCATACAAGCGGAGAGTCGGCAGAGTTAGCTGCTTCCTGGGGGAGGGCAGAGGGAGCCGTCAGCCGCCATCGCACCCCTCCGGCTTCCTGTGGCTCGGGGTACGCGTCACAGGCCACCCGCTGATATCTCACCTTTTCTCTCGACGGCCGTTCCCGGTGTCCCGGAAGCCCTTGGCAAACGGGTTGTTGTCGATCTTCAGCTGTGTAATCTGTGGGACCGAGAAAGCAGCACAAAGTCAAGACCTGGCTCTTCTAGCCTGGCCAGGGGCATCCCGAGATCAGCGGCTACCGGCCACAGAGTAGAGAGCCGGGGTAGGGGGTGGGGTCGTGCCACCCGCCCAGGATAGGAAGCTGGGAGGTGAGGCCGGCAGGCACGCATCTAGGAAAGTGACAGGGTCTCTTTCTTATTCAATAAATAATCCCTCAACACGCACACACAGGCCCAAGCAAACAAATAGGCTCATGTAGTCACTCAGGTTAAACTATCTGCACCTGAGCACCAACAAACACAGTGCCCGCACACCCAAGCCCGCAGGTCCAGGCAAAGGCAAATCATTGCACTCACAGGCCCAGAAGGGCAAGTTTACAAAAAAAAATAAAAATAAATAAATAAGTGCCTATGTAGAATCCAACGAATTCACTAGCTTCCACATATAGCTAAGACACTCCACATAGTGTGCGTGGCTAGGCAGACTCCTGGTTTACAAAGACACAATCAAAGACATTTGGAGCCTCTTATTTAATCCACTATCATCTATGAGGGCGCAGACAAGTAGAAAAAGCCCTTTCACCTGAAGGAGAATTCTCTGTTTTTCCCAAAGGGCCTGGGGCCTGGATGGACCCAGACAAGTGGTTTAGAGGAGCTCACCAGAGCTATGCCACCTGTCCCACTCTTTGGCTCTCTTGGAGAGTAAAAATTGGACCCTGCGTTCCTAGCATCTGTAGAGCTTGGGCAGATTGCCCCAGGCGCCCTCTTTTCATTTAGCTTCCCAGTCAAGAGCCAAGAAATGAACGAATAAAATGTAAAAATGTCAGCGGGAGCCTGAGTCTCTACTAATTGCTAAGTAAACATCTCCCCTCCAACTATGGCCCAGCTGTATGAGTGCCTCAGGGGAGTATGTGTGTCTGTGTGGGTATGAGAGGGAGCCCAGGGGATTTATGTGGGTGCTACTCTTGCAAATCTGAGTGGGTGGTGAGTTCTTCAAGCTCTCTGCAGATGCTACTACTCTTGGGTGGGTTCAAATGGTCTTTGGAGCCTATANATGTTGGGGGATGCAGACGGATGGAGGGGCCAAGGCCACTTCCCGCCCAGCACACCTTGTCATTCTGGTAGGCAGTGACAGCAATGAAGTCAGTCTCTGGGAAGACGTAGGTGCGGAAGGTGCTGTATGGGAGCTTCAAGATGTCATTGGCTCGGACGATGTGGAAGCGCGGCTGGTACTTGTGCATGGAGTTCAGGATGGTCTGTGAAGAGCACGAGGTTCAACTGGCAGTTCCCTGCCTTGTCCTAAACCTTTCAACTACTGGGGACTGACAGCTTTCATTCTCTCTCTCTCTCTCTCTCTCTCTCTCTCTCTCTCTCTCTCTCTCTCTCTCTCCCTCTCTCTCTCACCTGCACTTCTTTTTCTACTTTTCTCATGCTTTTCTTTTCACAGCTATTTTCTCTATTACACCTCCCAGTTGGAAACAGAAATGAAACAAAACAGAAACGAACAAATAAAACCCAACTCCATGCTTTGACTTCACTTTCCCTAGCATTGGTAAGCTCCTGAAATACTAAGGAAAGAGAAGTGTGTGTGGAGGAAGGCTCATGGCTGCCTATAGCGCAACAGGAGCTTCCCTTTGCCCAGTGAACCCCCATCATTGGCTGGGATTTTGGCTCAGGCAGAAATGGAGAGTTCCTCATACTGCCCCTTGGCTGGACATCTGCCTTGCTGGAGGGAAAGGTCTCNAGAAGGCCTGAAGAGAGCGGGTTTAATTTCTGGATTCTCTAGCTTTAGGTAAGGGTTAGCTACAGGAGTAAGTCTTGGCAGGTTTTCCAAGCTCAGCATCTACAAGCCTGTAGCAGAGTGACCTCCACAGGACCTGAGCTGCTTGACCCAGTCCCTGTAGCACCTGCCTCAGTCTTGACTCTAGGAGGGGCTCTCAAAACCCTCACAGAAGGAATTGAGATTGTGGGCACCCTGGAACTTCCCATCAACTGTCTACATGCTCTGGAAGCCCAGGCCCAGCTTACCTGGGCCACAGGGCAGTGACCCAGACAGGGCCACTCTAGGGGTTCAACTGATGATCCCCTTAAGAAAATCTGTAGCCTCCCTCTAGCCATTCAACTGCAGTGGGTGCGCCTGGATTCTCAACACTTTCCCCGCTCTGCCCACACTCACAAAGCCATGCTTGTCGGAAATGTTGTTGGTCAGCTTCAGCTTGTGGAAAGCCACAGGCTTGGCCATCCACTGCTCCCCGGTGGCCGGACTGTCTGGATGAATGTACATGCGTTTGGGCATCTCCGGGTCGGCCTTGCCTGCCACCATCCATCGTGAGTTGTGAAACTTATAGCGGCAGTCATCGGCAGCCACGATGTCCATCAGCAGGATGTACTTGGCCTTCTTGTCCAGGCCGCTGACTCGCACCTTGAAGGGGGGGAACATCCGCCTCGGAGGGAGGGAAGGGGACATGCCATTGGGACCCGGCTCTTCTTTGCCCCTTTACCTTCCTGATGACAGGGCACCCCTGCCTGAAGTTGCCCGATCTATGTTTGCCATAACCTCCTCTACTTGTGCTGTGCTCTTATTGCTACTGGGAAGACCCAACCTTGCTGTTGTTACTACCAAGACATCTCATTTCTGCTGGCCAGACCCGTTTTTTGTAAAGCCGTGGGTGAGCTTTGCACTCAGGTCTGCAGACCTTTCCTCCAGTCTGATCTGAGATGAAGGCTGGTGCCCAGGAAAGGAAACTAGGCCCTTTAGAAATATGCTGGGTTTTTTCTGAATTGCCCTGAAATTCGTTCAGAAGAAATACATTCTTTGGACAGGGCTCGTAGAAATAAACTAGCAAGGTCTTTGTCTGGGGAAACGGTATATAAAACCTTGATCAGGGATCCTGAGCCTGGAGTTCGGGGGAACAGGGTGAACCTGAGGCCTGGACTCTCAGAGCCTCAAGTGTTGGGAGGATTGGGGATTGTGTTTTTCTTCTGGCTTTAAGGCCTCAGGAGGTGGCTAGTCTTGAGCTCCAAGCTCCAAGGACAAGCAAGACTCTCTCCAGGGCCTAGCTGTAGGCTCAACAACTCAAGACCCGCTGAGGGAATCAAGCGGTCGGTCTGGAGCTAGCCGGAGGCGGGATGCTAGTCCCACTATGGACTCCGGGAAACAGAGCGGAGAATCCGGGAAAGGCTCCTTCTCCTAAGGACTCCGAGATCGACCCGGAGGCAGAAAAGCGAGACATCAAGGGGCGAAGGAGACCCACCAGGGCCGAGCCACCGGGGCTTTGAGACTCACAACGACTGCAACTATTCTTTAGGAGCGTGTTTTCGTTTTATTTCAATCGAGGGATGTTTGCTTTTCTTTTTCTTTTTAATTCGCTCCGGTGCCAAACGAAAAAAAGTCAGCTTGCTTATCTGGGGAGAGGAGCGTGGCGCCAGGGCCAGAGCAGGGGAGCCGAGAGCACCGGCCCGGTGCTGGTGGGTGCTGTCTGGTCCCCTAGCCCTCCCGCCCGCCGGCCTACCGGCCACCCTACCTCCCGGACTTGGTGATGACCATCTCGGTGCCCAGCTTGTGGAACTGGTCCCACAGCTCCTTGGCCTCCAGCGTCACCTTGGGGTCGTCCTCCACCTCGTCCTCGGGTTCCAGGCTCTTGAGCGAGCGCAGATGCGCGGCGGGCGGGTGCGGGCCGAGTGCCGAGACGTGCAGCCCCGCCTCGGCAGCCGCTGCGGCCGCTGCAGCCGCTGCCGCCGCCCCCGCCAGGCCCGGGTCGGGCAGAGGCTTGGCCAGCGCGCCGGGCGGCAGCGCTAGCGCCGGGAAGAAGGAGGGCTGCGCTGCCGCCAGGAAGGCGGACATGGGGAAGTCGGCGGGCCGTGGCGCGTGGAACGGGTGGTAAGCCATGGCGCTGGCTGCCAGCGCCGGCTCTCTCATCGGGACATCCGGCCCAGGCACCCGGGAGCCGGGGCCGGGGCCGGGGGCGCGCGGCTCGGACCCCCGGCCCGGGCGGCGGCGTGAGCGGAAGACTGACGGCCCTGGCGGCAGGCGCGGCAGCGGCTTCTCCCGGCTCCCCG
>LZPO01007996.1:194211-211423 GCA_001675575.1 Neotoma lepida | reverse complement strand
TTTTTCTCTCTGTCTGTTTTTAATTTCTTCTTTTCTTACTTTATTGTACATTGAGTTTAAATTCAAAATGTGTTTATCTGTCTCTCGTCTCTGGTGTGCCTGTGTGTGCACGTGCTGGTGTGTGTGCATGCCTATGTGTGCGGGGGTGGGGTGGGGTGCTTCTCCCCATCCCTCTAGAGGGTGAGCAGGCCAGCCAGTCAGAAGCAGGTGGCTGGTGCCTATGGGAAGCCAGTGGGGAAGAGACTGAGCGGCTGACTCTCGTTGGTAGGGAGCGGAGATCGGTAGCCATCGAAGTTCCTTGGGATGCTGCCACTGGTGGAGCCTGAGCTGTTACTCAGAGTCTCGATGCTTCCCTCTCGCTGAAGTTCTGCAAGACAGAGGAGAGGGCCAGGCTTGGTCAGAGTGGGCTGGAGGTGGGGGCACACCCTGGGCCTGGCTGCTCACTGAAGCCCCACTGTGGGACTGTTCATATTCTTTTGCAGGGAGGCTCGTGCCCACCTGCTCTCCATATGGGCCAAGTGGCAGCTCAGGTCACAGGGGGGCTCAGTCAGGGAGGAAGGAGCCCCTCTGACTAGCCAACTCCAGCTTTTGACTTGGGTGTTTCTTTCACTGTGGGGAAGCCTTGAGGCCAGAAGTATAATCTCCTGATGTCCTGTGTGGATGGCACTGTTACTNGTGGGGTGTAGGCCAGCACCTGCACAGGCACTCATGCTCAGCCAGCTTTCTCNTCCAGCTTCTCAGTGCATAATGTCCAGGATCAGCAGGTGGGCAGAAGAAGCCAGGACAAGAGAAGAGGCAGCCTGCCTACCTCATCTGCCCCTACCTGATCTGTGGCTGATCTGTCCACAGAGCTCCGTCCCAGCTCAGCCATCCATTGTTCCCTTACTCTCACTCACAAAAGCTACCTGCTAGCCAGGCTTGAGCTTGCATCTTCTAGAAAGTACGTGCCTTCCCTGTATAATGGGCTCCTTTTGGGGGGGGGCTATTCCACTGGAGAGAGGGTCCCCTACGTGCATGAATATTTCCTCTTAGCCCCTCCCCCAAAGTCTCCTGGCGACCCAGAGGATGGATATGCTGAGTTGATCTGTAGAGTAGCAAGGTCCTGCTGCCCTAGTCCCTGTATCGCCACACCGCTGTTCTGGAAATGGCACACAAATCTACCTTATGTAGCTATGGTAACTTTAACTGCTCACCATCTCTTCATCCAAGACAGTACCTGAGGCAGGCAGAGGGCTGGGAATAGGATTCCCTGCTTGCTGGATTAATTTATTGGTTTTCTCAGGGTGGTCAGTTCCTGTTCCCTCTTTGCTCTTCACTGCTGGCTCTGAGGTATGGGCAAGCATATGCACGGGCAGTTTCTGGAGTCTTTTCCAAGCTCAGATGTGACCTATAGCTTAGCTTCTTCCTCTGAAGCCCATGATTATAGTTTTACTTGTCTACCTCAGGAGTGCAGGATCTCAAAGCACTTACTCAAAACATCAAGGTACACCCAGCAATACACTCATCTGATATGTCTTCAGAGCTCAGTATCCAGCCTGTACCCACCCCAGGCCCCTGCCGCCATACACATGCAGCGCAGCTGGCTTTGGTTAGGGAGTGAGGGGTCATGGCCTCCACTGGGTCGGCCGTCACCAGCCAGTTACTCCCACACTCTGAAGGCCACACTATAGCCCAAGTTGGGCTGCCCAACAGCAGCAACAGCCACAGAATAGGACAGGGAAATGGTAACTATGCCAGTCGTGTCTGGACCTGAGCCCAGGCTAGATGAGCACACCAGGATATTATAGATTCAGGTTGAGAGCATTGTGAGTAGTAGAAGGAGGGGGGCCAAGGACACAGGCTGAGGGACTGAACGCTGGCTTCCTATGGGGTCTTGGTCCTGGGAAAACCACAGGATAACTGTATGGGCAGAAAGAGGAGGCAGGAGGCTGCTCAGACATTTTCCTCCTGGCTGGTTTTCGGGTTCACCTTCATATGGGGACCAGACCATTGTGCCACGCGAGGGGAAGGGCCAGAAAGCAAAGGGAAGGTCCTGAGCATTAGTGAGCGAGCAGCAGCCTCNAGTAGAGTTTCTTCTTTCCCCACAAGCAGCCCAGGAGTTTCCCAGAGAAACCCAAGGACCCAAGTAGCTTTCAGAGGCTCATGCCCTCTTGCGCAGCCATCCTAGCACTAGGGGGCGCTGACAGCAGGGCCAGAAGGGCAGGAGAGAAGCAGGCAGTAGAAAGAAAGGCAGGGGCCTCCTCAGGATACAGATGGGATGGATGCAGGCCCAAGGAAGGCTACCCCAAATAAAGGAGCAGGAGAGGCCATCAGTAAGGGAAGGGTGGTCCCCAGAGGGAGAGCCCCAAAAGTCTTGATACAAAATGCAACGTATCCACACTGCCAAAGAAGCTGAGGAATCCACAGCCCAGGCCCAAGCTTGGCAACCCATTGTCCCTCGGCATAGGCCCCGGCAATACCCCCAGCCATGTTGGTGACCCCACCACATGAGTATGAGTAGACGCACCCCATCCATCACATGACAGTGTGGGGACAGTTGCCAGAGGGTTACAGGATGGATTTGCTCTCTTGGAGGCCAGGCATGGCTGAACTGCCTGTCTCAAGCGTTCTCTTTGTTATTTAGGCCTGGGAGAGATGGGACCGGGCAAGCTCCCTCCTTGCCCCCGTGTACCTAAGACTTTGCTGACTTTGTCTCCTTTCAATATTGCCCTGGTTAGTCTGGGGCCCCAAATGGCCATACTTATCCACTGAAAGCCAGGACACTCTACAACATTAACATCTTGTTATTCCTCTACTTCAAGACTGTCAATCACTCCTCAGGGTCCCTGGCACTACCAAATGGTTGTTCACAGCCTGATGCTCCTGTCTGGCCTCACTGGTGTTTTCTGTTTGAATGAGAAGCCTGTGTGGACAGCTTGAGGCCACTGGGCCCCAGAATGCCTGCCCATCTCCCTAAGCTTTCTATGGGTGTTCACTTTTCTGTGAGCCTGGATGTGTACCACAGAGTCTCTAGGCCTACTGAACTCCATAGTTTGACTCCTAGCTAGGCCCCTTGAATGCTTCCAAGTGCATTACCCCCCCACCCCCCCACACAGGAGGACAGGCCCTGGTGGGGAGTGTGTACTATCTCATCTCTGCTTCTCCAGTCACAATCCCCAGGACTGAAAATAGCTTGCGCACAAAACTAATTTCTGGAATGGACGATGTGGTAGGGAGACATGGGGCCTTTCTCCAGCATGAACTAAGTAGTGGCAGAATCAGGGGCTTGGCTGGTCCTGGGTCAGTCTCTGCTGACAAACCAGATCTCTCTTTGTCCCTCCAAAGACGCAAGAGTGACAGTATGTGGGAAGTGAACGTGGAGGGGGGTGGATGCACGCTGGACCCCCACTTCGAATCACCCCACCCAGCCCTTGGAGCAAGCGGCGAGTGGAAACGTGTGGCCTTACCTTCCTCCATCCCGAGCGCATGCTTTGTTACTGATGGGTTGTTCACGGACGCTGGGCTGTTGGCACTGTTTTTTTTTTCCTTTTTTTTTGCCTTTTGAAAAGAAAAGCATTGAGGAATCTTTTTCTTTTTTTCCTTTGAGAGCTATGGACACTGATCCAGAAGGACACTGATCTCCACAAGCAGAAGGAGAGGGTGGAGGGAGGTGCAGGGGCGGCACGCGGGAAGAGGGCAGTCTTGCAGTGGAATTCTGCTGTCCAGGACACTGACATGCACGTGAGGCGGCGGGAAACTGACCAGTCATGGGGGGGTGGGCCCAGAGGTAGAAGTGTTGTGAATCTTTCAGTATGGTGGGGAAAGAGGAGTCACACAGTAAGCATAACACAACAGTTTCTACAAGGGGACACACAGGGACCTATGGCCCATGCAGTGCCAGATGGGGCCCCATGCAGGCGGGTTGCTGGGAGAGGATGAGGAAGGNGGCAGGCTGAAGAGTTTTCTGGGGGGACCCTGGACATTGTGACTTAGTGGCCTGGCTTTGGCTCAACCCTCACTCCCATCCCAACCTCCCCAGCTCTCAGCAGTATTCGTAGACCCCTGATGAAGCCTAGCAGAAACCAACCAGGGCCAGGCAACTAGAGAGGTTCCCCCAGCAGCATGGAGTCTGGCCCATGGGACAGCTGGCTATAAAAAGCTTGTTCTCCTGTCCCTCCCCCAACCCCCACCCCCAAGCAGAGCAGGACACGAGGAGCCTCAAGCAACTGCTTGGGCTCAGACTGTGCCCTCATATTCTCCAGGGACTTGGTGACCCTGGAAGGTAGGAGTGATAGCCCTGTCTTGCATACAGCAACACCAAGGACAAAGAGGAAGCCACGGGCCCTGGGTTCACCCTAGTGGGAGAAGTGGCACTAGGGCAGGCTGCAGGATGCCAGACTCCAATGCCCACTACTGCCTGTGTCCCCAACTCCCGATTGGTCTTACTAGAAAATAGGCTTGTTACTGTAGCTGATCCCCGATGGCACAGGCTGGGATGGGCAGGCTACAGGAGACAGGTGGGGACAGCAGGGGCAGCAATGAGACGGGAGAGGCCTCTGCTCTCACAAAAGAAATAAGCCTAAAGAGGAGGAGGCCTTGTCTGCATGTTACTCCCCCTCACCCCCACCCCACCCCAGCCCCACCATTCCACATGGTGCCTGTCAAACTCTTAAGGCATCTCAGGGAAAAGAGAGGTGGCTAGCCTCTCAGAAGGACTCCAGTTACATGGAAGCATCTGCAGAGGTACACACACAGAGGGGCCATACTCAATCTCTATGAGGAGATAGGTACAGCTGCCCCTGTTCCTCATCCTACACAGTGCATACAGCCCCTTGGCCAAGCATAAGTTGCCATGCTATGGCTCTAGGTGGGAGCCGATGAGTGAAGGGGTGTTAGGGGGGACCACATGACTTTTCATGCATCAGCTAATGAACTGAGCATCACGAGGTCTGGCTCCCCATTCTCTGGGGTGGGAGGGAGACACTGAGGACACTAGGTAGTGAGACTGGGCACAGCTGTGGCAGCCTTAGTCAGGGGAGGGCTCCAGCAGAAGGCCAAAAGTGAATTCTGCTTTGGGCTGGGCATTCTTCTGGTCTGACTACCTGAAGTCCGAGCCCTCAGAGGGCTCCTGGCTCGTGTGGCATTGTGGAGAGCCCAAGTCTCCAGGATCCAGAAGGACCGCCTTGGACTTGCAAAGGCAGTGCTGTGTGTGTTTGGTAGAGGGTATCGGGGGCCCAGGTTCAGCCTGGGGGCGGTTCTGGGACTTCCGCTACCACAAAAGATCGACGGGCCCCAGCTACTGCCTGCCCCAGCCAGCCTTGCTCTGTGTGAGCATGAGTGCCAAGATGCTGCTCATTAAAAGGATTGGCAGAGCACTTTTATTAGGTCCTGGCTGCAGCCACATACCCTAGTCCTAAACTAACCACCCAAGCTGCCCAGTAGGAGTGGGATTAGACCTGGTGGGAGGAGGAGTCTGCCCCTGCTGAGGCTCTGGCCACTTCCTGTGGTGAAGAGAGGTAAGCTTTCCCTGACTGTCTGACTCAGAACTTCAGCCTGAGAAGAAAGGCAGGTAGGTGAGTAGGCCGGCCGATCTACCTGGGATGGAGAAGGCAGTCTAGGGAAGCTGTTAAGAGCACAAGCTTTGGCCACCTGCTTCCTGGCGACTTTGGGCAGGTGCCCTGGGTTCCTGAGCATGAGGACAACAATGTCTGTTTCAGAGCCTGGCTGTAGGAATGAAATTAAATAATGCATGTAGAGAGTATCACAAAGTGCTTAGAGCTTCCAGTCAGCAAATGTGAGTTACTATTATTGTTGCAATCGAATTAGTCTCTGTGATTATCCCCAGGACTTCAGGGGCCCTCTTCAGCCTCCTCCCCCCGCTGCAGGTGGCCCTGCCACCCAAGCCCCCACCAGCTCTGCCTCCACTGGAGCCTGGGCAAAGATTCTTTCTTTTTAATCAAGAAATGGTCCAGGGAGGAAGATGGCAGATTCGTGTTTACAGCTTTTCATTTCCTGCCTTCCTCTTTCCAAACACCCTCTCCCAAGATGGAGAATAAATCCCTAACCCTGTTGACATGCATTGATTTTTCTTCCCTCCTGCATCTACCTCCCAGCTCTCCCACATTAGTGGGGGCTGTGGTTAAGACCCCCTGCCTGGGGTGGGCTTGGTGGGCGCTCAGAGCAGTGAATGGATATGGAGAAGCCGGCCAAGTGCCCTGTCTTGCCCAGTGCCTGTCGCAGGGAAGATTTACAAAAAACAAAACAGCTTTCAGTTCCTTCTNCTTGAGGGTTCTTGGGTGGACAGACAGGTGTGTGTTGGGTGGGGGGATGGAGTGCCCTTTCATTAAGAAGTTAGAGTGACCAGGATTTTCCCTTGAAGGGATAAAAGTGAGGAGACCAGAGGACCACAGGATAGTTATAAGTTCAGCAAATTGGTTCAGATGGGGTCTGTCCCAAGCAAGCCATTTTGTTAGCAAGAAGTTTGTAGCATTGGGGCTGGATCTAGCTAGGTAAAACAGTACAGAAAGGGAGAGAGGAAAAAAGGAAAGGGGAAGGGAGAGAGAGAGAGAGAGAGAGACAGAGAGAGAGACAGAGAGAGAGAGAGAGAGAGACAGAGAGAGAGAGAGACAGAGAGAGAGACAGACAGAGAGAGAGACAGACAGACACAGACACAGGGTAGATGGGAGGCCTGAATGCTTCCTGGGGCTGAGACCTGGACGGCTGACCCTGATGTCATCTGGGAGGGGGCTGGACCTGGCAGACATGGTGAGGGGATGCTTGCCTTATGGAGCTCAGGGGCTATAAACTCCTGTTCTCTTGGAGGGTGGCTGAAGAGGTAGAGGCTTGTTCAGCGGGACATAGATGGTGTTGGCCCAGATTCTTGCTAAACTGTGACAGCACCGTCAGAGAGACCACACTCTGGGCTGGAGCCAGCCTCAGCCCTCAGGGTCCCCTTTTTAGGAGGTTAAAAGTACAGCAGTTAAAGGAAGCAGCCTAGAGGAAACAGCTTTCCTTTGCACTTAGCACAGCCCCCAGCTCTGAGGCTGCCTGGCTCACNGAGACTTTCCCTCTGTGCCTCTCCAGCCTTTCCTTCCCATCAGGCTTCTAAGCCTGCAGAGATGCCAATAGTAAAAAGGCTTCCCGTCCTGGGGAGCTTTGGAAAGGCGGGGGACTGAGGCTAGTGGAGACTGAGGCAGGAGTCACCTTTTCCTTCCAGCAGGGTCTCTGGGACCTTGCCAGGCTCCACCTATTCAGATCACAGGAATCCTGGTTTGGAGACAAAAGCAAGGCTAGCTCTGGCCTGTTCTTATCTCCGGGGCTTAACACGTACGNCTGAACCCAGATCCCTGGCTAGCTGACGCCAGTCTTCTGGTGTCTTACTACACACACAGCCTGGTGCCCCGAGTGCTTTTGGAGTGCAGCTGCCTGGGGCAACAGAAGCCTCCTTCCTGGCCAGGTCAACCCTCAGGACTCCCATGAACACACTCGCCTTTCTTTTTGCTCAGCTTTGCCCTGACTCAGATGCACACTGAGACACAGACCATCATGAGAGAATGAGGCTAAGACTCTATGGCCTTATCCTGTCCCCCAGCCATCAGCTGCCAGGGGTGAAGGCAGATCTCAGGTGTTTGCAGCTCAGGGAGCCTTATCCACAGGTCCATGCATGGTGACTAAGAGCCTCAGCTAGTACCGTGGAGGGACCTGAGGCCCAAGAGAACTCGGATGCTCCTTGGTGGATACTCACAGTCTTTAGACAGTGATAGCCATGGCCAGTACTAGGAAGGGACAATATTCAGGGAGACCAGCAGAGCTCTGCTTTAGTTTCCACCCAGAAACCTAGCAAAGAGCCCCTGGGAATTCAGTTCTCAACAGCAGGCCAGTGTGGTACCAACAGCATTGCACAGGGGCTTGGAGGCAGGCCAGACAGCTAAAGCCCTGGTAGGCCCATGGGAGAGGGGCGCATGGTGACAGGAGATAGGGACATTGGAAAATCAGAGGAAGGAGAATAAAAGCAGGGGTGTGAAAGGGAGGGAGAGAAGTCTGGGAGGGGAGGAGTTCTCAGAAGGAGGCCTCTTACAGGGTCCCATCTTGTCCCTTGGCCACACGGTCTCTAGCCTCTCTGCTAGAGCTGACTAAATGTATCTGTGCATGCATATGTGTGTACGTGGGGAGGGGGCAGGGCACTGGAGTTCCAGGCAGAGCTGATGACAACATGGTCCCACGTCTCCTGTGCAGCCTTTGAAGTGCTGAAAAGCAGCATGAGGGTGGTGGGTGGGGTCTGCTTGGGGGCTGGAGCCTACCCACCCAGGAAGGAAAGTCTTGCACCCCCCCACCCCAGGAAACTCACACCATCTGAACCTCCCTAAGTCTTAGCTTCCAAGGATAAGATAGAAGGACCAGGAACCCATGCCACATATCTCAATACTCAGTGACCTTCCCGGCACCCAGTGAATTAAAGTAACTCTGAATCTTGACCAAAGCTGAATCCATTCTGTAACAGGAGACTATGAGGGGACAGAAAAGGCAGAGTTGACCTGGCTCATACTTCCCCTTTGAGGTGTTTGATGACTTAGCTAAAGCTAAGCTTCAGTTAGTCCTGACTGAGCTCCCTACAGAGAGCGATAAGGAGAAAGAGGGTTGTAGGAGGGACATCACTCCNGCCCTAGTGCTGTCACAGAGTGCTGAATAATCTGGGCAAGTCACTTGCATCTGCAGAGCATGAGGGGACAGTNTACTCTAGTGGTGTCATGGGGTGTGTAAAAGCTCTCAGGAGATAGGGCACAGTACTTATCAGAGAGCACCCTCAGCAGGCTGAAGGACCTGAAGCGGACATCTCACCCAGACAGAAGCCAAGGTGTTCTCTAGCANCAGGTTCTGAGCCTTGGCGGATGCCAGTNAAGGCTGACTCGAGTTGAGCAGAATAGAGACATACCTTTGTGGATGGAGAAGGCCAGGCCCTGTGCTATGGCATGACTTCTTGGTGTGGGTCCTAATGAGGGGCTAGAGGAGTCTCAAACTGGACATGTGTGTCCCATCCCACAGAGTCCTGAAGAGGAGACACTCCATGGGGACCAGGTGCTCAGCAGCTGGTGCTCACCCGCCTGCCTCCAGCTCCAGGGCCTGGAGGCCCCAGCCTAAGCTGTCAGACAGGGTACTTTGTGAGCTAGCCTCCAGCCTTATGAGATAGCACAGAGCCTGCAGACCACAGCAGAGATGCTACGCTTTGAATACTGGTGACCGGTGGGGGCTGGAGCCACATCTGGTTCTCATTTAAATGTCCAAGTGTAATTAAATTCTCTACGANGCAGCGGAAGAGTTCGGTAAGAGGTGGCTTTACCCCCTTTCCATCAGGGCTAAGAAATCAGTTTTTAACCCTCTTTCCTGCAGCTGGCCTGTCCTAGTCTGAGAGGGCAAAGGCCTACCCCATCCCCCATCTATTTGTCNCTATTCTTCCTTCTTTTTCTCCCTCTTTCCCTTCTTTTGGCACAGGCTCTCACTTATATAGGTTGGTCTTGAACTCCTGGCTTTAAGGGAGCCTTCCACTTCAGCCTCTTGAGTAGCTTGAACTACAGGTATATGCCATTGTGCTCCACTCCTCTTATCTACCTTCTAGATCATATGGGCTGGGGCCAGCATTAGGTACTCTGTGATACACAGGACACCCTCCCCCACCCCACCCCCATGTTGTCTGCCCACCAGAGAGGACTCAACTCAGAGAGGCCACACTGGGGGCTAGTGGGTTGGGGGAGGTGACTGTCACCATTCCTCCTGTGAGGCTCTTCCCCAGCCATGAGGAGGCAGACACTGTGGTTGGCTTACTGCAGTGATGCCTATCTCCCTGCACTGGGAGATATAGGGTATCCTCTAATGCTGTGTTAAGGGAATCCTTTCTTTGTAGCCCCTCATGANAGGCAGTGCTTGAGACTGGTAATTCTGGAGGTGCTGGGACAAGAGACCCTCCCACCCTGTACCCTGGCCCTAAAGCCCAGGCAGGNCAGGGTGAGGAAGGGACCTCTATACACTTCCTAACCCTCACTCTGTGACCTCAGCACTGTTGCATGGGGGTGCCCCTTCCCCAGCTCCCCCTGCCCTCATACACAAANGAGGCATCAGTCTACCAGATGAGAGCAAGAGTGATGTCTGAGCCATGAAAGAAATGCCTCGGGCCTTCATCTAAGAGCTTGGAACAGCAGGGACAGCAGGATCAGAGGAAGATTGCCCTGTTCAATACCACACCCTCAGGGCATCTTCCTTTCCAGACTCCTGCTTAGGACCTCCCCACAGCCAAGCAGAAGGCTCCCTTCCCACCCGAGAGCATCTTCAGTTTATGGCGTCTTTTTACTCAGGGATTTATGACTTTCATGGTAATGGGTTCCATTCTATTTCCTCAATGCCGATATGTCTAATCATTATGGTGTGGCTTTATGAGCAGTTCTTAATAAGTGGAGGTATTTTTTTCCCCTTTGAAACAAACTGTCCTGTGAGTTAATGACTTCTTGTGGGTGTGGATGCAACCCAGAGAGAAGTGGAAGTTGGGGAGGGGATGACAAGGGTTGGGGNTGTGCAGAATCTTCTGGATTTAAAAACAAAGCTGTACTGAGGTCCCTTTAAAACTCTTGGTTAGCTCGCATAATAAAGTCTCACTAACTATCCCCAAGCAGCTAGAACCATGCACAGGCACATGCGGCATTTGTGGGCTGNACTGTGCTCACCCGGAGGATGGGCAGGAAGCTACCAAANCCAGTCTTTTTGTATTTGCTGCCAAATGTAAACTTGGCCTTGGTAGTCAATTTAACTTTTTGGTGGCACTTAGGTTAGGACCACGTGTTTGGTAACCTCTCCATCGATGAATAAAGTTTTAANGAAACTGACCCAATTCCCTGTCCAGCGGTCCTAGGCTAAGTCTGACAAAAGAAATACATCAGGATGAGGCCTCTGTGGTCCCAGTCATGGTCTCAACCTGTGCTGCAGAGCCTGTGCGCCTGCGCCATGGCAGGGGTGGGGGATGGGGGCAGGTCTCACTTAACTACAGTGGTGCCACCCTTCCCTAACTGCGGCCCAGGCAGGGCTGCTGTGGCCCTGCCTTTGTGCTGGTCTCAGAGACAGGCTGCTGGTGCCGGNCCCTATTCATTATTCAATTCAGCTGGCTCGGAAGAGCCTTTCCATTTGCTCCTCCAGGAGGGATAACAAATCTAGAAATGCAATTCCACTTTGGTGTATTAAGATATTGATTNGCCTGTCGAGCAGAAGTGCATTTGTTCTGCCAACCTTCCCGTGGGTAGGAAGGGGTTAACCAAATGTTTATCACAAGGCTGGCTTCAGAGTTGAAAGTAATGTGATCAGTAATGAATTTTGTGTTACATTAGGTTGTATAAATGGACAGACAAGCGCAGACAACAAGTGGCCAGGAGTCGGGGCTAATCTAATGATGTAAAAATAGAGACAGCACCAATTATACTAGGGGCCAGCTCCAGGCTCCTGCAGGGACTGCAAATGAATAGGTACAAATCAAATTACTCACTAATAGACGCACTACAAGAGGGGCAGTCAATGGTAAATGCATTAGAGCCCAGTGACCTCTTTGCTCTGCACAGCAGAGTCCCAAAATTTGACTTCCATCTTCAGAGTGGGGGGCAGGGAGTGGCGCTCTCAAAGAAACTCTTGTTGGGTGAAAGATGGCCACCACTCCCTATCCCAAACCAGTCCCCTGCAGAAGAGACCTCCTGTCCTAGCTGACCTCCAGTGCTTCCTGAAGCCTGGGCTCCAGGGGAGGGGAGACACCCACGTGAAGACCATAAAGAGCAGTGGGACCCAGCCTTCTGTATAGGCAAAGACAGGAGGTTACATACCCAAACACTTCACAGCCATGTGTCTCTCGGGGGTGCTGTTTTTGATTGCTACGTCAAGGGCTGTGTCTGCATTGGAAATAAAATAGTTCTTTAAAGATGATCATACAATGGATGGACCTTCTAAGAGTCCAACAACAGCTGAGATCAAACTGAGGAGATAGCAAAATCTGGTTTGACCACTGATGGCTTTGCAGGGGAGAATTCTGTGGTCTGTTCCAAGGTCCAGAACATCTCGATTTCTCATTAGCCAAAGCTAGNGATCTCCATCCCTTCCTTCTACCTCCTCGGTCTCTACAGACTGAGTTCCTCTATTCCTGCCTGCTTCGGGGGTGGGGAGGGAAAGATGAGGACGTAGGCCCAGGCTTTTGGGTATTTCCTGGGATTTTCTTCCNTGGTCCTATGGATTTAGACAACAGGCCTGATGTTCAAAGCTGCTTGACACTGTGCTGCACTTCTTTGGGAGGGCTTTGTGGACTCATGCACAGAGGGAGCCCTGGGTCCTCACAGTCAGCTCTTGGTGGCTTGGGGATGAATGAAACCAAAGAAGCTCTAAGNCATCCAAGGACCTGTCCAAACTCCATGGAAGTATGACCCTGTGGTCATACTTGATTCACATTCCCTCAGGCATCCTAAGGCCAGCACCACACACTCGCACACATGAGTGGAGATGACATGCTGGTCATGGCCAGCCAGGGCCTGGAGACATAGGGAATATGCCAATATAATGGGCACAGGGGAGGTGAGGGCATAGAATGGAAAAAGTCAACCTGAATAAATAAAGGGACTCGAAGGTGAGTCTCCCCAAACTTGATTAAATGCAGAGGGGTGAGCTGCAAGCTACTGAGCTATAATAATAAGACGCATGTAGGGGGTGGGGACTGGGACAGCTATGAAAACTGGAGGATTTGGCCAGCAGACTTAAAACTGTCTCNGGCAGTGGGGCCTGCAGGTTCCTGGGGCCATGGGTAGTGCAGGAAGAGCAGGCAGCCAGTCACCTCAAGCAGGAGCCCTGTCTGCTGTATTTGCTATAGGCAATCCAAAATGTCTTATGTTTAATGCAATCAAGGGTCATCTCTGCCCTCCCTTTTCTGTAGATGTACTTGTCTCCTAGCCTATGGCCCTTTGTCATCTGAGAAGTTGAGGCAGAAGAGAAGGTGGGTAACTATCCCCTGTGGCAGAGCTCTACCTTGCTGGGACCTCACACCTTTCACAAGGGCCAGTGATTAAAGGTGAAGTCTGGCCCAGGAGGAGGGACCAAGAAGAATCTTCCCTTGGGTTAATGATTTACCCACTGTAATGATACAGTGGAGGCCCCTGGCAACAGTCCTGTAGCCCTCCACCCTCTGCCCAAGCCTGCACATGCTCCACAGTCCCTTTCCTTGGGGCAACATGTGGAAAGGGTACGCCGAAGAGTCACCAAAGAGGCCACACTGGCACTTCCTCTTTGTTGACAAGAATCAGCATGCCATGCCATGGGCAAACAGGACATGTGCAGGGGAAACTTTTTAGCCCTGGACTCGCACTGCNGTTCCTCCTCTGGCTGCGGCTCCAGANGGGACAGAGTAGAGGGGCAGAGGAAGCACCCTAGCTGGAATCAGTTCTAAGACTTGGCCTGGAACTAACAAGTGTGTCTTTTAAGCAAGATAATTATTCCCATGGCTTTGGCTGCCTTTCATTTACCTCTCAGAGGCCACAAAAACCCAATCAGTCATTCAACAAACATTAACTGAGGCTCAGCTTGGCGTTCATCCCAGGGCTGCANGCTGGGCAAGGAGAACTGGTGGGTCAAGGTAACAAAGATCAATCAGATTGGGTCCAAGGAACAAGAACTGGGTCAAGATGCACTCGTGGCACTACGGATAANGGNGGAGCAGAAGGACCCANGGAGCTGGTCTTTCCCCAGGTGGCATGTAGAAGGANGCCAGCCATAACTCGTTAATGGGAAAGTCAATAAACACCCCTTGCCCACGTCCAAGCACCCTGAATGCAGCTGGTATGGAGAGGTCTTCAGGGAGACACACGTGGGCAAGGAGGTGAGCCGGAGAAGGAGACTATGGGTTTGGTCTAAAGAAATGACAGTGCAGNGGGGGTGGTCTACTTCAGGGTGGACCAATGTGCTAGGGAGCTGCAGTCACATGCTTACAGGATGCTGGGGGCACAATCTGAAATGGAGTGGCGAAGGTAGGTCAGGCAGGAGAAGGAGGTGGGGAAGGCCTGTAAGACATTTAAAAAAACCATGGCAAGAGCCTCAATCAGGCTATGAAGACAGCTGGCATTTTGTAAGCAGGGAAGTGACCTCAGCCTCCCTGAGAATGGGGTCCCCTTCCTTTTCGGGGGTCCCCCTTTTTTGAATAAAAAGTGGGTCACATTCTGAGCAGGTGAGACTAGTGAGATGGTCGGAACTGGACACTATTATTTTAGAAGTAATGTTTTCTTTGGTGATGTTGGAGACCGAATTTAGAACCTTGTGTATAGTAGACCAGCACTCTACCAGNNAGCTATGTTCCCAGCCCCCTTAGTACCTGTTTTAATTCCTTGTAATGTAATTTCAAGTACTTTATCTCTTGCTTTGGAAGCTGAAGAGAGGAATATCTAACAATCTGGCAGAATTGTGATGAGGACATTCACATAGCAGATGGAGTCTCCTTAAGCCCACCCACCCTGTTTTGAGTGATGGGGGTGATACAGACTATTGAGTGCAGTGTCCGGGTCTGTTCGCCACGAGGATGGGAAGCAAGTGTTCCCAGTATTTCCTGTTTCACTCCTAAGAGATGAGAAAATTAAACCCAGAGAGAGAAGGGCCCAGGGCCACATGCTTTCTTCCATTTCTTGAATCCAAATCTTACCAGAAGAGAAATATTGTTTTTCCNAGTAGCAGCAGCTGATGTTGGGAGCTGAAGGGACTCTTAAGATTTGGCCTTTGTGCCTGGTGGAAAACAGCTAGGAATAGGCGCTAGGACACTGTGCTGGGACACAAATAGCAACACCCATAGTGCCACCCTTGGGGCTGCAGCCACCCACAATCCCACAGTTGTCCTTCCCCACTGTGCAGGGCTGCTTAGGACCTGCTGGTGGGACAGGCTCTGTATGGTGGCTCTGGCCCCTGGGAGCTATTCTCTTCTCTCACCCTTAGAAATCAGGGCATCTGCGGCTGGAAAGTGCAGTTTTGTTATTAGATCTGTTGNGGCTTGTATACGCAGCATCTCACAGAGACTCACATTTTGGACACTTGGTCCCTAGCTGGTGGTGCTATTTTGGGAGGTGGGTCCTAGCTACAGGAAGTGGTTCATTCTGCTTTTCTGCCCTCTGTGAGGTCAAGGCGCTTCCCCACCATATACTCTGGCCACCAAGATGTTTTGCCCAAGCAACCATGGACTGCCCTCTCCGAAATCATGAACGAAAAGAAATCTCTCTTTTTGTAAAGTTCTCCTGCATCTCTCACAGCAATCAGAAAACTAATACAGTGTGATGATTACTTTTATGAATCGACAGTTTTAAAGTCACCTAGATTCCCTCTGAGCATGTCTGTCAGGGCGTTCCCAGGTAGGTTTAATTGAGGAGGGAACCTTCTCATGGTCTGGGGTTCCAGATTGAATTAAAAGGGGAAAGTGAGCTGAGTGTCAGCATCCAGTTCTCTCTCTACTTCCTGACTATGGCTATAATGTGACCAGCTGCCTAATGCTCCCGTCACCACGCCTTCCCACCATGATGGATGGTATCCCTTCCTTGACCATGAGCCCCAATAAATCCTTCTTGCCTTTAGCTGCTCTGTCAGCTAGTCTGTCAGCAATGAGAAGAGTGACTAATACAGACCACATTCTAGAAAGACCACGCCCTGGGGCTAGGGAGAGAAGCCTGAGCTCTGCTTGCTTTAGTTACTAATAGGTCCCAGTAGGAGCTAGGGATGGGAGCCAGAGAGGAATAGACCACAACTCAGTGCCATCACCTACCCCAGGGCTTTTGTCCCTCCAAGATAGGAATTGTGGCTTACCTCTTCTCCCCTAGTCTGGTGAGGAATGTGATAGCTGCCTAGAGAGCCAGCCTGCTATTGCAACCATAGAGAGGGTGTATGTGGCCNCCCAAGAGGTCACTGAGAGAAGACATTGAAAGAATTATTTTTTTGTAAATGCTATAGAAGGAAAAATCCAGGNTCCATACAGACAAAGCAGAGGAGAAGGCCCAGATACCTGGCTAAATTACCTTGATGATGGTGGCAGTTTCCAAGGCACCTATTACTGAGGGGAAACAGGTAATGGGGATACTAACCAGAGATGCTCAGAGTCCTTGGTAAGAGAGGGATATCCAGCCTAGAGAATGTTGGGTTGGATGGATCACCCTCTTCCATCTGGAGAAGGGAGGCCAGGAGGATGGAGAGACGACAAGGAAAGTAAGGAAAGACTAGAGACTGGGCCNCATGTGCTGCTACATTGGGTGTCATAGGGAGGAGGGATATTGTCATTCTCAAGAGACCAAAAAGAGAGAGACAGACAGCTCAGTGGGCGAAGACACCTGCTGACAAGGACTAAACAATCTGAGTTCTGAGTTCAATCCTGGGACCCAGATAGTGGAAGGAGAGAACTGACTTCTACACGTTGTCCTCTGACCTCTACATGTACCCCACTCATTAAATAAAAAATAGATAAAGTAATGGAAGGTGTTTTTAATGAAGATGAAGATGGGAACCTTTCCCAAGGTACCTGGAGTCAACACCATTGAAATTCAGAGGGGCTGAAGGAGGAGGAGACAGGAAGATCATGTGAGACCTCAGAGCAGCTTGGTGGCCCGGCATGGTAGTACATGTGACCTGTGATGAGCCATCCTAGCTTTGTTGGCTAACCTGGGACTAGAGAAGGGCCCAACCTTTACTTAGACACACCTCAGTGTCATCTCTCTTTTTCTTGCATGTTTATGAGTATGGTATGCACGTGTGCATGGTTGTGTGTGTGCACGTGCTCATGGAGGATTGATGTCAGGAGTCTCCCTTAAATCACTATTTATTCTCTGAGGCAGAGTCTCTNAATAGGACTAGTCCAGCTAGCAAGCTTGCTTCCTTGTCTACGCTCCTTNCCAGTGCTGGAATTATGGGTAGACCACCATGCCCATCTGGCATTTACAAGGGTTCTGGGGATCTGTATTCTACTTCTCACGTTTGCATGACAAACACTTGGTCCACTGAGACTTCTCCCCAAACCCAGCACTGGCTCTTCCTGCCTGATCCCGCCCCACATCTACCACAAAGTGAGCACCCTTGTTTTCTGCCATGAAGCTCTGCTTCACCACAGCCTAGGAACAGAGCCTTGAGACCATGCGCTCAATATTTGTTTCTTCCTTTAAAAAGTAAAAAGAAAGAAGAGAGGAGAGAGAGAGACAGAGACAGACAGACA
>LZPO01007996.1:126618-178318 GCA_001675575.1 Neotoma lepida | reverse complement strand
CTGAATTAAACAATGGGAAATTAACAGGGATTGTTGAACAGTGACGGAGGCACTAAGCATCTCATGGTGATTTAATACAAAGCAGTCACTAGGACATTGAGGCTACTTTTATAATGTGCCACGTCGATGACATTGCACATGCTATAAGTTAGAATAGAGATTATGAATCAAGACGTTATAANCAGAACTCTCCCCACAACATTTCTTGTTACTCTAGGCAAGGCCATCTGTCCCTGTGGATGTCACCATATCAAATATAAGGGAGTGTCTCCCACCTAAGGGATTCCCATCAGCACTAATGGCGTCAATGTCATTGTCAATAATATACTAACGGAGCAACGGTGAGATGATGTCTGAGCTAACTTAGGGTAATAGCTACCAAATCTCATTTCCTACAAAGCAGATAACATAACCAAGCAGCAACAGCACAGCAGTCTTGTTTTTTTTAACAAATTAAAGGCACATGATAAGCAGAAGACCTAGGTTCAAGTGACAATTCTTGTTANTTTCTCACTTTGTGACCTGAAGGAAGTCATTTCCCCAGTGGTAGGTGATTTGGTAACCTCACCTACTACAGTGTCTCACAGTCACCTTCCCAAACACATGTCCAGTTGCAGACTCCAAATGTGACCTTAGTNAGAAATAGTATTTGTGCTGGGGAAGATGGCTCAGTGGGCAAAACACTTGCCACACAAACGTAAGGATCTGAGCTTGGTTTGGGTTCCCAGAACCCACGTATAAAGTTGTATGCCTTTGTAATCCCAGCACTCCTACAGCAAGAAAAAGGAGATAGAGACAGGAAAATGCTAGAAAGCTCATGGGCCAGGTTGTCTGGCATATGCAGTAGCAAACTATGAAAGGCCCAGTCTCAAACACAATAGCATGTGAGGGCTGATATCTGAGGTTGTCCTCTGACAAGTGTGTTGTAGCTTGTAACTGCTTACACTTACACACACATACACACACACACACCTTGACACACAGACAGACAGACCCTGTGACACACAGAAATTAACAAGAAATAGGTATAACTAAGGGTTTCAAGATCACACTGGATTTAGGGCTGTTGTCATCATAAGAGAAAGAAGGAGATCACAGATACAGAGGGAAGGTGACCATAGAGAGACAGAGACATCAGCAGCCACCAGAAGTGACAAGAGACAAGGGAGAGTTCTTGTCTGGGATTTGGGAAGGACATAACCCTGCAGATACATTGATTTTAAACTTCTGGCTTCTAGAAACGGAAGAGGATCCATTTCTCTTGTGATTTTGTCCTGTTCTGTTCTGTTCTGTTCTGTTCTTGAGACAGAGTTTCACTATGCAGCCCTGCTTGGTTTGGACTCACTATGTAAACCAGGCTGGTCTTGAACTCAGACACATACCTGCTTCTGGAACTAAAGAGCTGATGTGAATGACAGATCAGCTAGTGTAAGAATGAAGAATGCAAAACGGTTGGGAGGCCACTGCTCTGGACTGAGATCTTGCACTAGGCCCTCAAAAGACCAGAGCAAATCAAATGGAGTCACTCACGATAAATGGCACATGATTAAACTGACTGTAAGGAAGTGGACAGATCTCAAAATAGATGAGTTTTTCCTGAAAATAGGACACTCCAGTCTACCTGAGTCAGTGCAATAATCCATATGACCTTGAAAAAACAATCTTTTAATCCTTAAAAGAAAATAAAGGAACCTTTAGTAACCTGATGTCACCAACCGGCTTCCCACTGTTCTGTTTCCTTGTTCCACCTTACAAAACCCTCTGTTGTGACACCCCCTACCTCCCCACCCCGCCCCCCATGAGCTATTGTTCCCATCTGTAAAAAGGAGATGCCCCCATTCAAAAATTGCAAGCAAAAATCAATTAAACTTGGTTTTGTTGTTGTTTTTTGAGACAGGGTTTCTCGGCATAGCCCTGGCTGTCCTGGAACATTAATTAAACTGGTAACTAAACTTGTTATGAGACTGTTTGGACAAGTACCTTGTAAAATGGGTACAGGGCCCACAGAGAAAATGACGTCATGGCTCTTTGGGCGGCTGTGTCGGGGGAGCACTCTGTAGAAAGCTTAGGAGGGAAAGGGGCTATGGGGACCCTCACATGGGAATAGTTCAAGGCAGGCAGTGGCCACATCAGCCTCTGGCCTGGGAACTCCACTATTGAGGACGATTTGCTCATGTGTGAGGCGCACAGCAAAAGCCTTAGATGGGTTTCAGAGCACAAGGGTGGGAATATGTACCCCACTTCACTGAGGATATCTTCTGGGGCTCCAGAGGGCAGGTAAAGTGGCTCTAATGAAGGTCACTTCTCTTACATCTAATGGTCTCCCACACCTGAGGGTGGGGACAGGAATTTCCAGCTCACTAACTTTTTTTTTTTTGAGACAGGGTCTTACTCTGCAGCCCAAGACGGCCTGGAACTCACTGTGCAGGCCACACTGGCCTCAAACTCACAGAGACCCACCTGTCTCTTGTCTTCTGAGTGCTAGGATTAAGTCTGCACCACTGCACCCAACAGCTCCCTACATTTTAAAACAGAGAAGTAAATAGGATCGGAGCATGGCAAGGATGGAATGAGGCAGACCACGGCTGACAAGGCTATCACGGGGAATAGTACCTAAGGGGAATGTGGCAATGTGTATTAAGACTAAAGCTATGTCCAAAGCTGAGACTGCCCCNTCTGGGAATGTACTCAAGGAACTGATCAGGAAGCCAAAAACCCTTCATGAATTAAGACTTTCACTGTCATTCTAACACAGCCTTTCAAGAGGTGTGTGTGAAGTCTATGATAAGCTATCATTCTGCCATGGGTTATCAGAGCATGATGAAGAAAAATATTAAAAGAGAAGATTTTGGTGGGGCTGGGGATTTGAACACTGGGCCTTGTCCATCCATGCACCCTACCACTGAGCTATGTACACGCTGTGCCCTGGGAATTCTTTATACTATGTTAAGTAATAATCAAGACAAAAGTACATAGTTGTCGGAAAACATTCCAAAGAACTCGGGACCAGGGTTGGAGAGATGGCTCAGGGGTTATGAGCACTGGCTGCTCTTCTAGAGGACACAGGTTCAGTTCCCAGCATGGTGGTTCATAACTGTCTGTAACTCCAGTTTCAGGGGGTCCAACGCCCTCTTCTGCCTTCTAAGAGCACCTTTAAGCACTCACGTGTGTGCGCACACACAAACACACACACAGACACACACAGACACACACACAATTAGAGACAAATCAAATTAACAAATAATTAAAACTTAGGACAAAATGTTAAACCTAATTGCCTCTGGGTAAGCTGGGTTATAGAAGACACGTCTGCTATTTATTTTCTATCATTTTACACGTGTTTCCTGTAGTTTTTTTAACCAGGAAGAAAATGGTTGAAGAGAAAAATGGCTTGAAAACAGTATACAGGCCGGGTCAGGAGGCTGCTGAAGCATGTGAGGGAGGGCCTGGACCTGCTAAGCTGCCTCCCTGGCAGTTCTTACACAGGGCTTGACTCAGTGGGAGGCAGGTGAGCTCGAAGCTCCACGGCTGACTCTTCTCCCAGTGGCCACGGCTGGCTGCACGCAATGTTGACTCACCCCTGTGCACACACATTATTTCTCTTTAAAGTGTGTCAGGAATGTGAACCAACTTGCATTGAAAAATGGCAGAGACTGTTCTGCCTCTGTACAAATTCATATGCCAGATCAGAAAGGGCCAGAAGAAAACTCCGGAAGGAATCTATTTGAGAAGCCCTTTACGTGTGTTCCCCTGGCCCAATCCTCTGGATAAACAGGGCACAGCTACCAAGGAAACATTCTTCGATGACTGGTCAGGAATGTCTGAGCCCTTTACACATCGCTAGGTCATCAGGCAGAACCCCTGTGGTCTGCCTGTGGGTCTGAGACCAGTCATCACTATAACCCCAATAGAGACAGCTCCCACTGGCTCTACGCTCAGACAGTCCTGGGCTGCAGAGAACAGGAGATGTCTCCAAACTAGGTAGTTGCTGTTTTTTTCTCCAAGTTGGAAGCGACGACCACCGTAGCTAGATTGCAAAGGCACCATTTCCTTGGGTATGCTCTGGTCTGCTGCTGAGATGGAGGGCCAGTATCCACCAGGTACGGTGGCACAGGTTCCTACATCAAGACTCGGAGTGCTCTGCTACACAGATTCAGGAATCTAGCAATTCGATGGATGAAAAAACTTCACAGAACTGTATTCTCAGGACATTAAGCGCCCAAGCTGGCTTTTCTAGGACAGTCCGTCCAGCAAAGAGTGAGGTCTGGGATCAGAGGGTATTAAGAAAGGAAAAGAATGAACATTTGCGGAGCCTGTGTGGGACAGACATAGGTAGCTGCTTTATGTAGACGCTATCTCATTCAAAGGACCCCTACAATTCAAGTTGATGTTATAACTTCCAATTTATAGACCAAAGAACAGAGGCAGAGAGTAGTAAAAGATAATGTGAGGGTATGGTCCGGATTCTGACTCTGGGATCTCCCAGAGCCAAAGCCTGTACTTTCCCCAACGAGATTTGTGATTGGATTCAGTTTGGGTCAGACTAGAGCATTCCCACCAAAAACGCAGAATTTGNTTTTGACACGNAGCNGCAGTGACTGCAAGGGGTTTTACTTCCTCCTTTGGCAGCAACTGTCTCCCTCTGAACCAAACCCCTAGCCCCTCCATTTCAGTTGGGCAGTGGGAGTGTGATTTCTGTCCTCCATAGCAAAGCCAATGTGAAGTGCTCAGCTGAGAACTCTTGAGGTAAAACTTGGGGCCAAGAAGCCTTGTTTCCATTACTCAAGAAAGATGTTTCAAAAATCATCAGTATTGGGCCAGCAAGATGGCTCAGCAGGTTAAGGTGCTTGCTGCTGAGCCTGACAACCTGAGTTTAATGCCTGGGGCCCATAGGGTACCGTAGTTGATCTCTGACCTCTACATAAGCATACAGTGGCATCCACTCCCCTACCACAAATCAAATGTTTTTTTGACTGATCAAAAAAGACTGATCAAAAAATCAGTGTTTATGAGTTCTTCAGGTAGGAAACCAATATCCACAGATACAAGTGGCTTGTCTTTAGGAGCATACTTGATGCTTGACCCTCTTCTCTGAGAACCCTCAATTCCTCAGCTGAGGCATCTCTCTTTCCTCGGCAGGCTGAGGTTGTCTACAGGCCTGGCTTTGCAGGGCCTGGGTGCTGCCTGACCTGACTGGTTTTCAAAGGCCTGAGAGGAACAGTGGGCAAAGTGGCTCTCGACATGGAGTGAAGGCTGTTTGCTCCTGTAAGCTTGTGGTANTGCTTGTGAAAGGAAGAAAGGAACCTATCCTGCAGGAAGGGGAAGAAAGGAACCTGTCCTGCAGGAAGGGGAGGCATTGGTGCTGCTGAAGGTGCTACAGTGGACTGTTTATTACACTATACGGAGTAGTCACCTAACTATAACACAGACTTTAAAAAATGATGTTCTCAGCTAGGTGTGCTGGCACATGCCTTTGATCCCAGCAGATAGATCTCTATGAGTTCGAGGCCAATATGCTCTACAAAGTGAGTTTCAGGACATTCAGGACTATGTAGAGAGACCCTGTCTCAAAAATCAAACAAAACTGGCCTGTTGCTCAGGCTGGCCTTGGAACTCCTAGACTCAAGTCATCCTCCTGCCTCAGCCTCTCACTTACTTAGGACTACAAACCAGCATTCTTGTCTGTAGTGTGGTCANCTGTCCCCTACTGTTTGCCGTCGGAACCCATCAATGCGCTTATACTCTGAGTTTCAAAGCAGAAGCAAACCTGAGGCAAAGGATGCCGTGTAGCTGGTCAAGTGCTTGTAGCATGAAGCCCTGAGATNGATCCCCAGCCCTGCGGAAACAGGGCTTAGTGGCACATGCCTGTAATCCTAACANCTGGAATGCAGAGCAGGAGAAGCAAGCATTCATGGTCATTCTTGGCTACAAACAGAATTTGAGAGTTTGAGGCTAGTCTTGGCCAAAGATCTTATTTCAAAACAAACAAGCAAGCAAGCAAACAAGGGAAGCCGACTTTGAGAGGCAGAGGGCTTTGGAGGAAGGTCTGGCCTGGTCTGCTATTCACACATCAAGTGCAGTACAAGGGCAGCTCCTTGCCTCTGAGACTGCAAAGGCGTGGTGTCTGGGCCTGTGCAGAGATAGCCACAGGCAGTGCTATTTGCATAAAGGGGAGTTTCCTGGGGCTAGGGTGATTGGGGCAAAAAGCAGGGACAGAGTGGGTGAGAGGCCCCTGGAGCCAATGCTGCTCAGAACACCTCACACATTTTCACATGATGACTTCACCTGGACTANAGGATCTCAGCAACTTCCTCCACAGACAGACCCTGCTGTTGACTCCATTTCACAGATGAGCATACTAAGGTTCTGGTACCACCTACGAGGCTCCCCGTAGCCACTTGAGGTAGGCAGAAGTTGGCTCACTGGGTAGACTGATGACTGACATGTACTTGGTGGGGCCCTTGTCTTACAGGGACTTCTCTGACAGCCTTACCTCTTGATCTCGTCACATATGGGCGTGGTATGGGGCTCAGCCTGGGGTTTCTTGAATTGATCACATAAGCTGTGTCCCAGGCTCTCCCATACCTGAAACAGCCAGTACCTGGGAACTGTCATTTCCTGTCNTGACATGTCAAAGCTTTCTGGCTGGTCACGCTGACTCAGCTATCCGGGCATGGAAGCCAGGGAGGGTGCAGGGAAAAGTTGAGGCACTTCACCAACACACAGGGTGAGCAGCGAGGCATAGAAACTGTAACAATGACAACAATACTCTGCTGCACCCTCAAAGCTGTGACCTTCACAGAGTACTTTCCCAGGCCTGTCTGCCTTTAGTTCTCACAGCACTCAGGGGAGAGAGACAAGGAAACTGTCACCAGTTCCCACCTCGTGCTTGAGGAAGCTCAGGGAAGTGAAGGGTGGGGCAGGGCCTAGCATGGGGAAACCAGTCTTGTGCTGTCCATCTTCACTACTCAGAGTGCGGTCCAGCCACTGCGGACGGGACTGTGGTACTTGGCGGTTGGTTAGCCAAGTTTCAAGCCAGCCCTAAAGGTGATTATCTGTAATTCTAGCAGTAAGAAGCAGACATTTGGGAGGATCACGTGTCCGAGGCCAACCTGGGCTACAAAGGGAGGAGATTCCATGTTCAAAAAAACTTTGGGGTTGGGGAGGGGAGAACCATTTCAGATCCTACCCAGGTTTACTGCACAAGAACCGGCATCTCATAAGATCTCCTGGACAGAGCCTGGGCATGTAGCTTAGAGGGGTACTGCCTAGCATGCACGAAGTCCTATGGTTTAAGCCCCAGCACCACATAAACTGGGNGTGGTGACACAAACTTGTAATCCTAGTGCTTGGGAGGTAGAAGCAGGAGGATCAGAAGTCCAAGGTCATCCTTGGCCATGTCGTGATTTTGAGGCCAACCTGGGCTACATGGGAGACCCTGTTTTCAAAAAACTAAAAATACCTCCAGGGCACCCAACATAAACTAAAGCTGGGAGGTTCCGGCTTATCCCACCATAGCCTGCCTTTCTCTTAAAGCAATTACAAGCTGTTGGTCTCTTGGAGTCTAGCTGGTTCTCAGTACTCTTAAAACAAGACAGTTGAGGCCCAGGCTGGGGATGGGACATGGCCTGTGGCAGAAGTAGACCAGGCACGTTTGTCTTGAAAGCACACCTGGGCCCATCACACTGGCTTATCTACCCAGGTGACATTCAGTGAGTCTCCCTACAGCAGCATGCTCTGGGCTTGTCCCCTTGGTTTCACCTAGCCCCAAGGTTGAGTCTTAACCAAGTTTCAGGGACCTAAATTAGTATTCTCTTTAGGTAAGCTAGGGAACTTCCAGCCTTGTGCTTCTGTATAGGCNTCGGCTAGGAGGGTAGGACATCTGGGCTGTCTGTGCACCCACACAGGGTGAGCCAAAGCTCCTGTCATCTCTATTCCCTCCCTCTCAGGCCTTCTTACTTAGAGGGGAGACCTTGCTAACCCCAGCTTTAACACTGCATGAGCCTGTTAAAGGGCCTTATAAAAAGCTCACTTCATTAGTAAGTGTGAAAAATGCCCAATCCACTACATGAACCTGGTTATGATTTCCCCTTGGCCCACTGGCCTCACTGTGTGCCAAGATTGACATCTGTGGGTGAAGAGATTCCTAGGCCAGAGCCTGGTCCAGCCCCCCCCCCCAGCTGCTTCCCCCTCACTTCTACTCCATGGAGGCCAATCAGGATGTTATTCATTTCCCTCTCTAAGAGGCCAGTTCAAAAAGGCCAGGAGCCCCCCTCTTCCCCCTTCCTTGTCAAAAAAAATGCCAGTTCCTCCCAGAGGAGGAAGCAACATATTTTGTTTCTGCTACATCTAGGCAAAGATCAGATTTATAGTCAGCCCAGAAGGACTGTTTGTGCGTGTAGCTACCTAGCTATCGTTTTATCTCTGGATCCGAGGTATGCCATGGTCTGGAGGAAGAACAGCTTCATCCATAAGGAGAGGGGCACTAAGGCATCCCTGGAGGGGCCTGGAGGCCTCATGTTACTGTATCAGACACAGACCTGCCATCTAGCCTTGAATTAGGGGGAACAGCTGGGCAAAGGAATTAACTTCTCCTTGTATTTTATTTGAGTTTTAGAAATGNCTTTAGGGTTGAAAAGATACTAAAGTAGCTTCCTGCTATCCCTCAGCCTGNTGGGGTTAAAAGTATGTAAAAGTAGTATCTTGTAGAAATACCCATCCAAAGGCTTGGTGAATTTGCACCCCAACCTTCCTCGGCCAGCTATTAATTCCTTCCAGGCAGCACTTTAGGAGGCCTGGCTGGCACCAGCACTAGAATCCTCTGACACGGGAGGTGTCCCTGTTCTCGGGGTGCAGAATTGGGGGAACATCACTTTTCCATGCAGCCCTGCCTTTGGAGCCTGCTCTCGGGGCTTATGGAAGCTGCTTGGATCCTCTGAATCTGGCTGGAACTGCTTCTCTTCACTAGGCACCTTCTTAGACCTTGCTTTTGAAGCCACTGTGTGCGGAGGTGGACCCTCTGGAGAGATGAGCTGGTGATGAGGTCACAGACTTGCTGTCATGCAGGGTCCTCAGTCAGGCCAGAAGTGAAAAGCAGAGTGCTGGGCTGGAGAGATGGCTCAGAGGTTAAGAGCACTGGCCGCTCTTCCAGAGGTCCTGAGTTCAATTCCCAGCAACCACATGGTGGCTCACAACCATCTGTAATGAGATCTGGTACCCTCTTATGGCCTGCAGGCATACATGCAGACAGAACATTGTATACTTAATAAATAAATAAGTCTTTAAAAAAAATAAAAAGGAAAGTAAAGTAAAGTGCTAAGTCTAGCTCTGCCATGTTCTAGCATGAGATCTCATGCATACAAGCCTCCTGGGACCTTTGTTTTCTCTGCTGTGTAAGGAGACCAATGATGCTAGTTATTCCTAAGTCTAAATCATGCTAAGATTCAAATGCAAGTGTATGCTGCAGACCCTTCGAGACGATTGTGTATTATCGGAATGTAACAGGCTGGTTTTACTCCCAGAAGCTGGGTGGCCTTTGGTTGGTTCTTCTGTCCCTCTACCCCAGACCCTCTAATACACAAGGAATATGCCCAGCTGCTCCTTCCTGAGTTTTCTATTCAGTAGGTCCAGTTTCCCTGATTATTAAACTAAGTAAAATTTAGGCCTCTATGCATCTTGGAAGGACAAGATTCCAATGCCAGTTGTTTGGAAAGGATTATTTATCCCAACTATTAAAACCACATAGCAGTATATGAATTTCACAAATTACAGTTTCACACACAGGGCACAGGTCTTCCAAACTATTTGTTTGTTTACCTGTTTTTATCTAGTTTAGGTGGCACCTCGTTCTGCAGGCCAGGCTGCTCTAGAACCCACTTTGGAGCCCAGATTGGCTACAAAGATCCTCCTGTCTTTGCCTCTGGAGTGCTAAGATGACAGATGTGAGTCTGAAACATCTCTACACCTAGTAAAGACAAAGGCTTCATTTACACGTGAGTCCTGAGAGTTATGCATAAGGCATACTTCATGAACTTCACCATGGGGGACACTGACCACATTAGGTCTCAAACACGTAAACAAACTGAACCTGGGCTTTCCATGGCAACAATCCAAAAATGGCCTTTGTCTACATATGGAACTTCTTCTGNACTTCTTGAATAGTTAGCTTTTAAACATGTGGTGCCTTGTTTTTGAAAGGCTGGATTATGTTCAGGTCTGCTATTCAAAAGACAGAGTGGGCAAGCAGACTGTCTACACCAGAGGGCAGTGAGGGGCACCAGCCTGAACATTGTCACAGAGGTAGAGCTGGGCCAGGCATAAAGTGCGGGATCTCTGCTGCACTCCTGAATATCTCATTGCTCTGAAAATTCTCCTGCAGGTCAGCAGCTTAGTATGTCCACCTTCAGGTGTCTGAGGGNCTCCTGACACTAGTGCCATCGAGTACAGTGGTACAGGCCATGAGGAGTCTCCAGAACTTGGAAGGGATCCAACATTGCAAAGCTCAGGTGGTGTCTGTGCAGGATGGAGANCAGGAATGACCTTTGTGGTCGGCAGGAACCCCCAGGTTATTGTAAAATGGCCTCTGGTCCAGGGCATCTTCCCTAGACCTCCCTAAAGAGAAAAGCAAAGCCGTGCATGGTGGTGTACATCTGTGATCACAGCACTTGGGAGTTGGAGGCAGGAGGATCCGGACTACAAGGTGATCCTCAACTATACAGTTAACTGGAGGCCATCCTGGGCTATACAACAGTTGGTATAACAGGAACAAAAAAGACAGAAAAAAATCTGAGGTCAGAAAAGCCTGTGAGTGTCCTTTTACCATCATGGCAGCTTAGGTGGCACAAAGGGTGCTTTGGACAGTTGGACACTATAAAGAAAAGCAGGCTTCTTTGGGGAACCATAGACTACCCCACCTTTCCTCTCAGCCCTCTGGTTCTCCTCTCCTCTCTCACCACCCTCAAACCTTTCTCAGGGCTTTGCTTTAGCCCATCTATAACAGAAAGTTTGTGCTTCAAAGGGACCCACACCTGTGGTTAATACTGTCAACTAGGAAACGTTTGGAATCCCCTAGAAGACAAACTTCTGGGCATGTCTGTGAAGGAGTTTCTAGGCTTGATCGCTGAGGTGAGAGGACCTACCTTAACTGTGGTGGCGTCATTCCANGGGCTGGAATCCCAGAACTTGTGAAAAGAAGGCCAGCCTTCACCTCTCTGCTTCCTGACTGTGGACACAATGTGACCAGCTGCTTCCTGCTCCTGCCTTCATAATTTTCCTACTGTGACAGACCCTGGAACTGTGAGTCGAAATAACCTCTCTTCCCTTCCGCTGACTCTGTCAGGCATTTTTGTCTCCGTAGTAAGAAAAGCATTAATTACTAAAGATCTCTTTTTTCCCATGCATACTTACCCNGGGTGAGATCCCCAACCCCAATATTACGACAGCAACCACCTACATGTAAGAAACACCCCACACTGTCTCTCATGAGCTTCTCTCCTGGGCTCCAAATGCATCCCTATAGGAGCAAATGCCTTCCCATGAATGTCCATGGGCATTTCCAACCCAGTGGCCCCAGAGCAATTTCACTCTCATATTCCTCCCTTAGGTGGCTGGCAGCATTCTCCTCACTGTCCCCACGGGCCTTGTCCCTTACTGCCATCTGTGTGGCCAGAAAGGCTTTGGCTCTTACCTTTTAGACCCTNTTGAGTCTGTCTCTTGCTCTCAGGAGCCCTGGCCTTAGACGCTGCTGCTCACTGGGATCATGCCAGCAAGCCTCCGTGCNGCACTAATCCGACTTCCCTTCCATCTTATCCTTCAGCCCCCACCCCTGACCTTCTCTATGAAGCAGTGCTGAACACTTCCCAGAACAACTGCCCCCTGGCCCTACCAGCTCCCCCCACCCCACCCTGCATCTGGAATGTTCTTCCCTGACCAAGTCCTATTCATTCTTGATCATGTGGATAAACTGGGGAAGCCTCCCACTTCTGNGTCTGACATTGTCCTCCACCAGCCGCCTAGTACCGTAGCCTCACTTTCCACTTCGTACCGTGGTTGAAGCAATTTAAACACCACAGGTGCCTACTGGGACACTGATGAGGATTTTAATAAAAGTCACAGATTAGGAATAAGAGTGAGAGCCATAAAATAGTTTCTGCTCCATCCTTCCCAGGAGATTAGGAATCCCTGAAGGGCAACATCTGTGCTTTCTTTTTTTTTAGGGCTCTGTCTCCCATGCACAGCTTTGGTTCCTGGCAGTTGTCAGAAAGAAGGCAAGGAAGAAATCAAGGCTGTTACCCTGAAGAACNGTGAGAACGATATGATGCCAGGATCCAAATATTAGCCTTTGAAGAACAGCCCTATGGAGAGGCAGCACATGGAGACTATGAGCAGGTGTATTTCAGATCAGTATGAGAGGTGTTCTCCACAGCCACCTCCTGCAGCTTCAAGACTCATTCTGAGCAACCAGCTCCTCTGGGAAGCCTTCCTGGGGGTAGCCGCTGCCACCTGCCTGTAGCACGCTTCTACCCACTGCCCTCTCCATGGCATGTGTGGGGTTTCAGGGAAGTGATCCACTTGACCTGAGTTCTGCAGAGCCTTGCAGATGCATTCTAGGAAATGGTGATTGCAGGCCTTTGAGGTCCCTGTTCTGTCACGAATTTCACAATCTGGACAAGTTCCTTACCTTTNTGGACTCGATTCTGTAATCTATAAAATGGGAATAACAAAATATACTNGAGCTTGAATGCATGGGCTCAGAAAAGTATCTGGAATTCAATAAATGCTTCATTGAGCTTCCTCCCCACCAACCCCCTGGGTTTCCACAGTGACCTGTGACACTCCTCTCTTTCTGTAGAGACTGGATTAGGAGACAGAGCTGGACTCAGAGGCCAGCCTTTGGGCATTTCAGACAGTGTTCTCCACAGGCATTAAACAGAACTTTCTCCCTGGTTTTTCAATTATACTAAAATGACCCATCAGTCAAAGTACTTGCTTCTCCAAGGGAATACAAATGTTCTGTGAATTACATCACCTCTTCCTGAGGATCTGCCAATTGGGAGAGAAGCTCATGACATCTGCAAGGGACCAGCACTACTTCCTGTCCTTGCCACTGGCCTTTGTAGACCTTCTAAGTCAGACTCTGACTTCAGTGGGGATCGTGGCACCTACACCACTGTTACCTCCTCAACCAGCCCTGACAATTGCCAAGAAAGTGTGATGCTCAGGTGCAAGACTAAACTCGGCCTCAACTGGTGAGATNNTCAGTGGAAAAGGCATTTGCTGNCAAGCCTGATGACCTGAGTTCGATCCCCANGACTTGCNTGGTGGAAAGAGAGAACTGACTCCTACAAGTTCTCCGACCTCTCTACNCAATGTGCTGTGGTGCATATGCCTGTGTGCAGGCACACCTACCTACACATACACACACACAATAAATAAAATGTAGTAAAAATTAAATTGGCCTTGAAGCTCACTGCCCTCTACACACCAGTGGCTTTCACCTTCACCCCAGCAAGCCATTTGCCTGAATCTTGACTTGGTGCAATTGTCACACCTAGTTGTTTTAAGCTTAGAAACCCCACATTTTCATTATGGAACTTCCTATTTGCTTATCTCTGTCACTTCCTTGTTCTTACTAATAATATTATTTGACCTCACTGAACCCGCCAGCTCCTAAAGCCCTCCCCACTCAATCCACTGGCTTCTTCCTTAGACAAATTTTCACCATCTCCACTGGCTTGTTTTATGTCAACTTTACACAAGCTGGAGTCTCTGGAGAAGAGGGAGCCTTAATCGAGAAAATTTCTCCATAAGATGGGCTGTAGGCAAGCCTGTAGGACATTTTCATTAGTGACTGAGGGGGCGGGCCTGGCCCACTATCATTGGGGCCACCCCTGGGCAGGTGTCCTGGCTTCTATAAGAAAGCAGGCTGGGCAAGCCATGGGGAAGAAGCCAGTAAGCATCACCCCTCCAGCTCTTTCTGCCAGGTTCCTGCCCTGTTTGAGTTCTTGCCCTGAGTTTCTTCAATGATGAACAGTGATATAGAAGTGTAGTAAGACAAATAATCCCTTTCCTCCCCAAGTTGCTTTGGTCATGGTGTTTTCAGCATAGAAACAGTATAACCCTAACTCAGAAACTGTCTGTCCCAGCATTCAGGCCTCACGGACAGTCTGATAAAACCAGAATCAAGCCATTTGCATCCTCCTTGTGTGTCTGCCATGCCTGGGATATGCCATCCAACTACAGAATTCCACTGCTCTGCTCCAGGGTGTGTGACTGTGATGGAGAAAAGCACACTCGAGTCAACTAGCACCATGAGAAATTTATCAGCTGGACCCTGCTTGCTCCCAACCTTTATTTAGTCTTTCCATTTGTTTCTGGTCAGTTCCCTCCTGTATTTCCCCCCCTCGTCTCAAGCCCCCCAAACCTGTCACTACTCTCTCCTCATCCTTGGCAGATGACCTACCAACTAACTGCCTCTGGGATTTCTTTTCTAGTTCTTTCTTTTAAAGATTCAGAAGTCTGTGCATCTTAAAAGCAACTCGGTGCAGGAGTGACAAACCCAGAACACAGCCCCCGAAGAATCTCCCAGCAACCAACTGGGCATGGCAGAGTCACCTCTGATGAGAAAAAGGAGGTGGGGGAAGGAGGCTGGGCACCAGAGGGCTTCTCTGCCTGCCTCTTCTTCCCACTGAACAAGTTCTGCAGAGGTTTGGATTTTGCCCTTGTCACTTCTGTTCTGCATCAAATACCTCGTACTGTGTGAGACCAAGTGGTGTCCTATGATGGTGACAATAATGACAGCAGGCAAGCCCCTGCCCCAGGCAGAAGGTTTATAATCCAGTTTACTCTCTGTCTCCTCAGGGTAGAGTAGGGGTAGAGTAGCCATGGCTTCTGTAAGGGGTGTAGGTGTGTGTGTGTGTTCAGTTAATAATCAGAAAATATACACCTGGGTAGCAAACAAGGGTCTGGAGTGACAGCTCATCTTTGCTATAGCCACTAACTTCCCTGGTGACATGGGCCCTGAAACTGCTAGGCTCCTCTGTTTCATTCCTCTTTTGGTAAGCCCCCAGTACACTGTGCTTCCTTCTACCTTGGGAACTTACGGCCCCTCCTAGCTCTTCTTTTGATCATAGGTAAAGAGTTTCTTCTGGGAGGCCATCTCTGACCTCCCCTGGGTTAGGTCAGGTGTGCATGTCAGTATACAACACATTCTGTTAGTCCCACTGGCTTACTGTCTCTTCTAGAACATCAACCTCAAGACAGCAAAGATATCACCTGCTCTGTTCTCTGCAGTATCCCCAAACTTAGCACCTAGTGCCTTTAATGTCTGGTTATTGGTCTCAGAGAATTACAGTTGCCATGTGTCAACATAACAGTCATATCTAGGCACAGTGAAGACACAACTGAGCCTTGGAGGGTCCCAAAGTCACCCTCTACAGGTGTCACATGCACAGCTGCAGCTCTCAGCACAGGGGCATGAAGGAAGAAGCAACAGGTAAGAAGTTGGCTTTTGGGAGCATCAGAGGATGATCAGGGCAGGTGAATGCAGAGAAGGCTTGCTGTGTCTGTCTCTATACGAGCACCACTAGGCTTCTTTACTAGAGGGGCTCCTTGTGAGGGTCCCCTAAGCATCACTGAAGAACTTATTTGGATTGGAGCTTTGGCCCAATCCCTAGTTCCCTCTACCCCCCACCCCTAGGCTTCTAGCTCAGGTCACCAGGATCTTCTTGACACACACATTTCAACTGGCCAACTGCACCTGAGTCTGTATCCAGTCTGACGTTAGCACCCAGGTACCCCACAGAGCTGCAGACCCTGTGGAAGGAGAAGGTGGGGGTGGGGCAACCTAGAGAGGTGTCCACGGAGGCTGAGCTGAACACAGACACTGACACAGATCCACTTCTCTCTCTAGGCAGAATGCCCAACTGGCATTGCTTTTAGAGGAATTAAGCAGCTTTTGACTTAGACAGAGGATAATCACAAGTTCCTGGAGGATAATGTCGAGAAGGGAATCTGTCAGGAGAGACATCTGATCACATTTAGAGCCAGGAGGGGACCAGAAATGGAACGCTACTGTTCCTGTATCCATTTGCTGGGCACAACCGCTGCATGCACTTGCGTAGCCAGTACTCTTTATTTTGTTTTTATTTTATAGCCCAGGCTACCCTTAAACTCCTGGTGATCCCCCTGCCTCAGCTCTAAAGTGCTGGGATTGTAGGCATGAGCTACCATACTTGGCTTTAACCAGTATTTCCTGCATGCAATAATTACTATTATTAACTATTACTATAATAGCAGTACTATGGGTTAAGACAGGACCTTACCCAGTGTTCTGNCACTGAGATACACCTCAAGGCCCCTCAACCTGTANTTCTCAAGTGGAGCTATCTATCAACTAGTGAGCTTTCCTAATTTTTGTTTTGTTTTGTGTTTTGAGACAGGGTGTTGTTATGTAGCTTAGGCTTGCCTTGAATTTGTAATCCCTCTGCCTCAGCCTTTTAAGAGCTGGGATTATAGGTGTGAACTTCAATATCCAGGAAGCTTTTCAAATATACAGCCTAGACCATAATCAGAATTTCTTAGGTTTAAGATTGGGGCTCTGGCCCCAGCTTTGTAAAAGGCTCANTGGGAGCTTCTCTCTGTCACCTGAAACCATGCCTAGATCTCATTCCTGCCAAACTTGGCGTCTCTGCCTGGTTCATCAGTACACAGGGAGCAGGGGCAATCCTGTGAAAGTCTATCCAGAGGCCATCATGGCACCTTGTACAATTGGGGGCTGAGTAGAATGGCACATTTTGCTGTTCCAGATGGCATTTTCTAGAGACATTACCATCCCTACCCTGTAGATCACTGGCCCTGGCCAGTGTGCCCAGGAAGGATCACAGAGGCCATCCCGGTCTACACAGTGACCCCCAGGACAGCCAGGGCTTCATAGAGAGACCCTGTCTCAAATCAATCAAATGAACAAACAATAAATAAATAAGAAAAATTTTAAATGATTGTCCAATTCTCTATGAAAGTTAAAAAAATCATCTTTGAAAGTGAGTGTCCATTTATGAACTTTGGGAACTTCAGAAAGAGCCATGAATATCCAGGTGATTGAGAGACAACAGAGAATAGGCCAGATGACCACTGCTTCTATGAATCTGTCTTGAAGGCTCAAGATAAGATTAAACAAAAGAAAACAAAAACAAAACAAAACAAAACAAAACAAAAAGATATCTCAGACTAGCCTCCCTATGTGGCTAAGGGTGACCTTGAACTTCTGATTCTCCTGTCTCCACCTCCCAAGTACAGATGCACCATCATGCTCCACATCTGGTTTATGCAGTACTGGGGATAAAACCCAGGGCTTCGTACATGCAAAGTAAGCAACTTTACTAACTTCCCTCTACTAANGGAACTGTATCCCCGCCTTCCGAATCGCTCCCTCTATTCCTGCCTCCATGCTGGGGTTCAGTTTAGGGCCTCACACATGCCAGGCAAGCGCCTACCACTATGCTGTATTCCTGCTCACCAACAATGTTTTTTAATTGTAACTTTGGGTCAGTGTGCTTTTTAATTTGTTGGGGTGAAGAACTCCTGCCTCCTGAGGGAAGACAGGCTGTTTGAAACACTGGACTCGGAGTCAGATCTGGATCCATCACCAGATCTGAGTGAATAACTGTCTGGATAACCAACCTGCCCAGGCCTCAGTGGCCAGTGGGGAAGTGACCTTTGCCTCTCACTCCAAGAGTTGCTAAGAGTCAGGTGAGACAGACAGCGCATACAGACCCACTCTATGCAAACCCTCAGAAGATACCACCTGCCTGCCAGTCCCTTCATGAGGTGGCTGATTTTAACCCCCATCCCTTAGGCTCTGTAGCATGGTCCCAAGTCCTGACTGCTCACCGATGAGGACTTTTCTTTTTATGTCATAAGCCCCTAACTTTGACCCTCNTGTGTAAGATTATAGCATCTCTTGCCGCTCCTTGTTAGAGTTCATTCCTGGGCTTGCCCACTCCCCCTNGACATCCCTTCTGGACTTGAGCCCTTGGTTCCCTACCCTCTTAACAGTGCTACAGTGCTAACTAATCCTGTCAGTCACACAGCCACTCCTGCCAGCAGCCGAGTCTCTCAGTTCCCAAACCTCTTCACTCCCTGTGTCCTCCTTCATCTCTGCTTTATCTCTCCACTCTGACACCAGGCCTGTGATTGCAATTACCAGTAACTTCGGGCACTGCCAGTTCTCAGTCTCACAGACCCCACTGGCCACCACCTCCTGCCTTTCTGGTTCTCTGCCCTCAGGACACTGATCCTAACCAGTCACAAGCCTCACTGTAGTCTACAATCGGTGGGTGCTGCCAGCTCTTCACTGTCCCCACTCCATGTCCTCTCTTGTCACCATATTCAGTTGTTTTAACCAGTCCCTTATAATCCTCTCAGCCCTGAACCCCTATATGTGCCTAGTGAAAGCACAGCTTGTTGAAATTCAACTCTTCACCTACTCAATTGTTCCTGGACAGCCACTCACAGCTCGGAGAAAGCCACCAGACTCGCTGGTCTTAGACGAATGATCACCAACTTACAGTGACCTTTGGGCTGCCCACTCACTAGATTTTTTTCCCAAGCACTCACTTCCTATTGTCTCCTGTTACCTCAAGGTCTCAGCACCTTTCTCACTTTCAGCTGAGGACTTAGATTATGACCTCACCAAGAAAAGGAAGCGATGAGGGGGGGAGAAGACGACTTGGAGCCTGCACCCGAGTACTGTGCCCTTTCTTCCTTCTCGCTGACCTCTCCATTGGTGCACTATGATCCACCCACCATGCACAAGGCCATCAATACACTAGTATTTCTTCCCATCAATAAACAGAAAGAAAAAGAGCCTCTCTTGATTGCCACTTCTTCCTCCTCTAGCTACCATCCCATGTCTCTTCTGCCTTTAATGAATACTCCGTGAAAGAGAAGTCTGGCCTTGCTGTCTACAAACTCTTTCCCCTCTTTCTCTCTTTCAATCCATTCCAAGCAGGTTTTTGCCTCCCCGCTCTTGATTCCACTCTTCCGAAGTTAATGATTGCGGTTATTAAATCCCCCTGCAGTTTCTCACCTGCTTGGGTCCGTAGGCAGGTCGGGTGCACATCTAGGAGTAAACTCCTCTTCTCACTAGGCTTCCAGGATTCCACATTTCCCTGCCGTTCCTCCCCTCCTCCTGTTGGTACAGCATCCTCTGCCTGTTCCTTCAATATGCGTTCCCTTTATCACCTGTCATCTGTCTCCTCTTGGTGGCATCTGCTATTTTCAGGTGACCTTCCAATCAAGTGTTGAAGAGGACCAATCTGCTTTGCCTCTAAGATCAGCCCAAACTGGATATGTGCACAGAGGTATGGTCAGAGATACCAATCTCTAAGTGTTGAGATTCCCAAGTTCCCATGTCAAGCTTTAGACTGGTCAAGAGAGTACGAGAAAGCCAAGGGCGGTGGAACCACATGAGCAGAGTACAATGATATACAGGCACACATGAAAATATAAGGAAACCAAGTATTTTATAATAACTAAAACACTACAAAAGAGAAAGGGTTAGGATGCCAAGGACTCTGAGACCCGTTAAGATTGTCTCTCCCCATCACAACTTTACTTCTCCATGTGATGTGAGCCAGTGCCTGCCTCTTACTCACTGAGCCCAAGCTCTTCCTTCACCCTAGAAATGGAGGACAGGCAGACACCAGGAGAGTGGCAGTAAGCCTACCCAAGGGTACAGTGGTAACTGCCACAGTTGGGAGTCTGGGCTCAGGCCATGCCCTATGGATGACTGCCTTTGTAAGCCCCTCAGAACAACAGCACTGCTTCCAGACGGCCAGGAGACAGAGCCCAAAAGAACACAAGGAAATGGAAGAATCAGACCAGGTTTTTCAGTTTTCTCTTTTGAGATCAAGATGTTAGACTTTGGTTGAGAAATGGGGTGTGAAGAGGAATGTGAGCAGCCCGGAGGAGAGGGACAGAGGTTTGTTATTTTGCTAAGAGCCCAGTCAGGCTTCCCATTTTGGAGACTGATAATAGTACACAACTTGTCAGTGTCACAGAGGAAAACTGTACCCTTCCTGGGAAAAGAAAAAGCCATTAGTCAGGGTGAGGTGCTAAGCTCCCACACAGGCCCCCTTTGCCAGGTCTATGGTGATGGTGGCCTCCCACTCTGGGAAGAGCCTTCTCCTTCAGCCTGGGTGGAGTCAGCTCTGCAAGCCCGACCTCCACTCAGCCAACAATGCTAGAGAAACATCTGCTACCCCTAACCTTCTCCTTCCCCAAAGAAATGATTAAAAAGTTAGAGAAACACTTCCATATGGAAGTCTCCAATCCCAACAGGTCACCACAAGATACTTCAAACACAATAAAACAGGAAGAGCTTAAACACACACACACACACACACACACACACACACAGAGAGAGAGAGAGAGAGAGAGAGAGAGAGAGAGAGAGAACTTCATAGAACCCACACGAGCTTTTATAGAAGAAGAAAAGCCCTGGGTAACTTTACACAGTTCAGAACACCATTTGGCAGTTAAGTATGTCCTTAATCTGCCCAATTTGCTTATTATAGTCAAGGTTTAGAAGAATAAGAACAGTGGCCAAAAATGCTGAAATGACCTCTATTCCTAAAGTAAACTTACAAAGTGAATTAACTTGTTCGGCTGAAATATTTCAAAGTCGAAAGTGTTCGTGTCCCCCTCCCNAGCCTGTCCTAGGAAAGACAGAGTCCTTTAAAATTGGGAAGCCCTTGAATGGATTGATGGGTATTCATCCAGTGTCCACTGACTGGGCCCCTGTAATAATCAGGATCCAGGGCTAGTTGCTGAAGTACTACATCCAGGGTGACTCTCAGCCTAGCTTTGAAGGGCTTAGATAGACATGAGGAAGACGCTGCGGTTCCTAGGTCAAAACTCAGACCAAACATGCAAGGGAGGGCTTGAGGGAAGAGGCGGGGGAGGCTGCCCACAGAGACAGCCACACCTGGCTAAGCACATTTTAGTTCTGAAGAGGCTACGTACTGAAGAAGTTCCTCCACCTCATCTCAACTATAAAGCAAGGGTGGAATTCACAGGCATTCTGTCAGCTGCTGATACCAGGAGGAGTTTAGTTTTTAATTTTTAATTTTTCTTTCTTTTTGTCTTTAAAAGCTGTATGGCAAATGCAATGAGCCTCATCCAAGAACACTGTGGACATTTTAAATCCAAAGGAGAGAGAGAATGGATAATAAAGAACTTTGAAGGCATAAGAGAAAAAAGACCACACCTCCCGCCAAATCCCACTGGTCACCAGTTGAGCTGCCCTAAAAGTCATGGCGGTCTTCTTTGGAGAGACACGTAAAGGAAGCGGTTCACATGGAGCCTGGCAAGTCAAAGGCCTGGGAAAGCCTGTCAAGAACTGGCAGTGAGACGGCAGCAGCATTCTGCTGCTCCAGGGGGAAATCCTGGGGCAGTGGCGTGCTGTGGGCAGAGGTAAGCCTCCCAGCCTGGAGGCTGCAAGCTGACTTCTCTTGGCCACCTCCCTTGGGCCTTAAATTGCTTCCTGAGGCGAGGACCCTGGCTAATGGTTTATTTACAACAGGAAGAAGCAATTACCTTGGAGAACACTGAGTCATAGGCCCCACCATTAGCCAGGACACCGGCACTCTCTACCAATAACCCCCAAGATATATGAACCAGTAATGGCCTCACTTAAAGACCCAGCCATGGCTTCCTCTTCCTCCCACTCAGGTGAGGGATTTAAGTAAGGCAAAACAATGGCATCAGAGTCAGCTAAGAGTGTGGCAGGCATAAAGCTGTCTGCCATCTGCCGAGGCCTTGTTTGTTGGGCAACACAATGTGGTTTATTCCTGCTTGCAAAGAACAGTCGGGGATGCTAAAATGAACAATGGCTGCGGAAAAGCCTTGTGGATGGACGAAACAGCACAAAATACAACATACATAGGGCTAGGATGATGTGCACTTTCCAAACTAGACTAAGACCACCTGTTAGGAAAATCACCATGGCTGATACCAGGATAGCTGGCCTGGGGATGCACACAGGAGGGAAAAACTTCCAGGAAGATGCTCGGAGAATAGGAGGAAAGCCTGAATGCTCCATGGGAGAAAACTAACAAACATGATGAGGAGGAAGCTTGAGAGCATGCAGGCTGTCTGTTCCAATATTCAACATGTGGGAACTAAAGGCAGAAGAGGTGCAAAAAGCTTAATAGTATTTGTAGTTTAAATTAAAGTGTTCAAAGCCCCGTTATAGAGCAGGGTAATGTATGCAATGACATCTGGGGCTGTAATCAGCGAAGCGCTTTCAAGAGCTGCCAAAGCAAACAGCCAAATAACAAATCCACTTTACAGATCATCAATCCGGCCGGGGACTTGCCAAGGTAAATAGTAAAAGGCTGAAGTTTGCTTTGCAAACCGGGGAGCTGGGAGTTGAACAGGGCCCTGATCCACAGCTGCACCACTGGGGCTGGGCCCCTGGAGCTCCAGGCACAAAAGAAGGCCAATAAGCCCTGCACTGCAGCTGAGCTCCTGGAGGTAGGGAGCCTGGGCTGGGTCTGGAGAGCTATCAATCCAGCAGGTATCCACCACGGCCAGGTGAGGTGGGCATCCTCACCCAGTCCAGATGTAGGGGCTTGGCTTGGTTTGTGGACTTCAGAGAAGAGAGCACAACCCAAGGTTGCGATTTCCTTGCTTGCTGCCAGGCTTTATAAAGTAATTAAATCTCCTGGCCAGAAAGGTATTTTTCTGAGAAACTGGTCAGTATCCAGAGGAGAAGGTGCAGGCCGAAGGATGGCTGCTCTCCAGTAAATCCACATGCCCTGGGATGGACACCCTGGCTGCTTCTGGGTCTGGGGCTTCCCAGAAGGAGCGATGGCTAAGGGGCATAGTAAGGTCACTGTGAGAGTCTTAAAACTTGAAGAAGGTACCAGATGCTTTGGTCAGAACCAACCGTCGAACCCCAGCATTTTGGGGTGAGACAGGGATTGTTCTGAGAACATCAGTGCCCTGGTAAAAGGCGGGTGTGAGCCAGCTGGAAGAGTAGGACTAGGTGTATTAGGTCAAAGGGCAATGTCCCCTNCACACCCTGGAAAGACACACTTGCTTTCATTCTCTATCACAAACATAAGGTCTTAGTGCTTTAAGGCGAATACGGCCACAGAGTAGGGCTCCCTAGAGGGCAGTTTGTCTGCGTTAAGTAGGTGAGAGATGGGAACAGTAGAAGACCATGCAGGGCTGATGGGAGAGGAACCCTTTGCCTTGGTCTAGGTGTCCCAGGTACTAATTGTGCCTGAGCTTCTGGGCTGGAAACAGCCTCAGGCTCTCTCTGCCTAGAGGCTGCCTCTGTTTAGGAAGCCTGGTGTGCAGAAAGAGATCCAGCCTCAGGGCCCTGAGCCACAGGCTGTGACTGAGTCAGGTATCTGCTGTGCACTAATTAATACTAACTACTGTTATAATTAGCTGTCTTGGTGGCATTTAGTCTTTTTTTTTTTTTTAACACATACATATATGTAAAACAGTATTTTTGTGTGTGTGTGTGTGTCTCTTTTGCTCTCTTTTGACCTGTTCTGTGAAATATAACAGGTTATGTGTTAGGCTTACTGACTGCTCTTACCCTTACATTTTAACTATGCTAGGCTTATATTATCCCGTTTTATAGGTACAGAAACTGAGGCTCACAGAAGTTCTGTAATTTGACTCATGTTGTCCAGTTCAACAATATCTCCTACATGATTTTATTTGAAGTCTGAAGAATGAAATACTAACCCTCACATCCTCTTTCTATCAATGGCTTTCCAAGGAGAGAGTATTGACATATGCAGGGAAGCCCTCTGTTGATGTTCCTACTGTACCCTGAGCCTCTGTTTACGCATCTGTCTTCCTTGCTAGACCATGGACATCTGGAGATTATGTCTGATTACCTTTCTGAATCTCTGAGGCTCACCAAACTGTATGTTGAAGGAATGTAACTGAATGAATGATCTCATGAAGGCATGCACGCTGGCTCCTCTCTCTACCAGGAAGCAAAGGACCAGAACGGGTCAAGAACGTGTTAAAACTTTAGAGTTAGCAGAGTGGTCAAAACCTGGGCTCTTGGGCTCGGGGAGGCAATGAGAGCTAAGAACACTGTGTATAGGTATGCACAGGATGGCAAGGGTTAGGTGTGGCAGAGTGGGCGGTGAGAGGAGGAACATCTGTAGGTGATGATGGGGCAGGACCCACCTGCCTTANAAATGTCTCCATTTTGTCCTTGGTCTGGCTTGAGCTCATGGACAGCTTCATCTCAGTGATAGATGGTGCCCTGTTAAGATTATAGTTGGATATAATCCTAGAACCTAGAAGGCTGAGGCAGGAGGATTGCCACAAGTTTGATGCTACCTTGGACTACACAGTGAATTCCAAGACAGCCTGGGATACAATGTTAGACCCTATCTCAAAAAAAAAAAAAAAAGATTGTAGGTGGAGATTAGCCATGAACACAAAGGCACCGTCTCAACTCCTTTCAGTATTTTGCCATAGGAGCTGCCATGACCTCTCTGTCCCTCACAAACATGGCAGTGAGCAGGGATTCCCAGGAGGAGGAAGCTCAATGCAACCCATGGAAGGAGAGTAAGACACTTGTGGTCTGAGCAGGAAGTTCTTGGCCTAAGAACTCTCTGAGAGGTGGGGAGACCTTAGCCCCACTGTCCTAGAGGTGGCTTCCCAGGCAGGATCTGTTCAAACAACACTTTCTCATGCCCACAAAGCCTCAAGGAGAGGTCACCTGGGCATTTTTCCACAGAGCCTTTTGGCAACAGAAGGGAAAAGTGGCAGATTTCTCCTTCAGAGAGTGGCCAGAGGCTTGGCTCAAGCATCAGTGAACTGGGTGGCTACTCCTACTCCACACTTGTCTGAGGTAGCCTCGCCTTGCTCATGGGAGGTCAGGACCCACATGCCAAGCCAGACATACATATGGAAAAGATTAGTCCAAACATGCCAACAGGCAGACAAGCACAGGATGATGCATGGAAAAGGTTGGTTTGGGACAGACCGAAAAAGCACACCACCCAAACCCATGTGCTCAATTATAGGCAGACAATGCTTCTGTCAGCCCTAGTGAGGGGCTGAGGGTGTGGAAGGGCCCACATATATATTAACTTGAGCCAACAAGTATAAGTTGCATACCTGCCACATGGCCATGTATCCATAGAGGGAAGCCCACAGCAGGCTGAAATGATGCTAAAACATACTCTTTGATCACTGGCTTTCTTCACAGCAATTTCTTTCTCTTGCCCTCATCTCTAAAGCAGGATGTAAGAAGGGCTACATCATTTGGCTCTTTCCTTGAGATGACAGTTGTCTTCAGACTGTGTAGGCTTACCCCAGGTGACCTTCTGTGCCCAGGTGGGCAGCTAGGGTTCTCTAGAATAAAGAGATAGGGGCTTCTGGCTACTTTNCAACCTTCTCTACCCTTCCAAGGGAATTTCAGAAGCACCAACATTCACACCTTGCAGACACTGTAACTGAGAATGGGAAATCCTGGATGAAACAGGCAATAGGGCTGGCCACACACCTCATGAAAGTGCATCTCCCAGGTCAGCAGGCACCCTTAGAAATTTCCACAAGAGACCATCTCTTACTCCTCACCTCCAGTCTCCACCACCCAAACCTATGACAGCTACCATTTTTATGAGTTCTCCTCCTGTCTTCCCAAAATTTGTCTGGCCTTGACATTAAGCACATGCAATAAGTTTACAACAGGAACTCAAGAGCCAACAGGAGCTGAATGTCTGCTGTGTGCCCAGCACAGTGCTAGGCTCTACCCACTCCCAGGACTCAGTGTGCACTTTTAACCAAGAGGGACCCATGGGAATTGGCAGAATCATCTCTCCATGATTACAGGTGTCAAAGCTGGCAGAGAACAAACATCACCACCCAGAGGTGNGTGTGTGGGAGAAAGAGAGACTATTGGAGTATAGTTTTTTCCAGGTCAGGCCATGAGCAGAGTGGTGACTCTGATATTAGCACTGGGTTTCTTCCCTATGTGCTTCTCAGCATGTGTTACTAGGGAAACTGGGAAAACTGGAGGCCTCTTCAGGGTGAAGCTATGGAGGCCTTCGGGGGAAGGAATGCTAATCTTGGCTTCATTATCAGCTTAGCCAATTGGCCACAGATCCCATGCCCCCCCCCCATGAGACTGTCCCCTGCAATAGAGTCTCATCACACTTGCAAACCATGACAGATTGTAATGCATTAATTGGTAAATGTCTCCTTGACTCCTTTTCCAATAGGCTTTTGCTTGTCTTGTTGCTATTTTTTAGACAGGGTCTCCGGATATCACCCAATACTCCTGAGTTCTAGAACTAGCCATTTTTTAAATTCTCCTTCCCTGCCACACCCTTACCCCCAGGAAACACCAGCCCAGACACCTCTGCTGTGCTGAAGACCCTGAGACTGTGGCTTCCCCATTTCATCTTCACTGACAACTGTCAGAGAATGAAGAGTACCCTTAACACCTTCTCCCCTTCCACCTAGCTGTCTCCTCCCAGTGTCTCATGTCCATCCATTTCTATCTGCTGGTGACAGCAGGCTAATAATCCTCCCCACCATCTTTCCTACTGGACAGCTACAGTAGTCGTCTATCATGCTGTCACTCAAGTGATTTTTTCCAAACTCATCAGGACCATCCACATCATCTTCAGATGGCAGTGTGCTTCTCCTCATTCCTACTTTAGACTTTGACCTGGTGGCTTACACATGTGGGAGGCCAAGGCAGAAGGATTGTTGCAAGTTTGAGGCCAGCTTGGGCTACATAGCAAGCTCGAGGCTAGCCTGGGTAACCACATGAGACAGATTCAGAGCCCCACTGTCCAGCCCTTGTTACTGTCCCTTGGATGTCTGGCTCCAACCACACAGACACTTCTGGACCATTTTATTTCTGTTACCTCCTCACCCTGCCCCCTCAGCTTGCACATCAGCTCCTCAGGGAAATTCCTTGAGCATGCCTTTCAGACTGCATGGAAATTTATTCTTCACAATACTTCACACAACTTGTAATTATGCTTACTTATAAGTTCACGTGAATAATGTATTTTCCCCTCCCTTAACCTCACACTCCACATTCTCCACTGTGTCTGAGTGAGTGCATTCGCATCACACAGCAGTACCTAAAGGACACTTGATGGATGCTGAACTTCTGGATGGAGACTGTTCACAAAGGCATGCCACTGTGATATTTCCAGACACTGGGAGCTTTGGGTAAGAGAGGCATTCATGGTAACCGGGTCCAAGTGACAGCCTCTAGGGCCACCCTATTTGTTTATCCTGTCAGAGAAGAAACGAAGACACTCTTCAAAGACTCCTCCTTAGGAGGTTGTCTTCGTGGAGCCAGCCCATCATTATGGTCAAGCTGGTACTTCTGGAATTTATCCAGTCATTCTCTGAAAAAGAAACCCTTGTCATTTTAAGATACGAGTCCCTTGCTTGGGCCATCTATCAATGCTCCCTGCTGTCATGGCTGTGCTGCCTGCTGTTCAAATTTGTCCAATAAGACACAGCCCCATGGGGTAGAATTCAGTGAGAAATATGCCTGTCACTGACCAAGGATGAACTGGTGTGGAAAGCCCTCAGGGAGAGCCAGTGCAGGTCTGCTGAGAACAGCTTGGGGCAGTGCTCCCTCAGGCTTGATAACTGTTCAGGACAGGACACAGACAGGCTGCCCCAAGCAGAGACTCAGGCCCCACAGATATGGAAAGGTCATGTGCTACAAGTATGGGGCACAGTGGTTGGCAATGGTCTTTATGGACTACAGAAACCCTCTCTAAATGTGACAGTGACACAGCCTGTGGCTAGCACTGTGAATCACAGAGACAGTCACGAGGTCAGAAGCGACCAATAGGAACTAGCTGACAGCCAAGGGGAAGGAAGAGCTTCTATAACATGGGCAAACTATTTGGATATGCTGGAGGTGGATTTATTTAGACAAGGCTTTACCCTGTATCTCAGGCTGGTCATGAACTTGATGTGTAGCTCTAGCTGGCCTCAAAACTTGTGGTGATTCTCCTGCCTCAGTCTTCTAAAGGTGTACCATCAAGCCTGGCTAAGGGGTCTAAGATAAGAAATTTTAACGTCTCTAACAAAAACTGTTCTTTGCAGTAATCTCTTTCGGGATGTGTGTGTGGGTGGAGGTATCATGCATTTCACACTGGCTTAGAACTCACCATGTAGTGAGAAAGGACCTTGAACTTCACAGTCCCCTGCCTCCACCTCCTGAGTGCTCAGGTGCTCGTGCCTCCAGGTCATGTTCGCACAGTGCTGGAGCTCAAACCCAGGGCTTCATGATTCTACCCTCTATTATTTTTTAAAATGTTGTTCTATTTCTCCTCAAGAATCTCAACTTTGAAATTCTTAGAATATCAGACTTTTGAACACAGGGAAGCTTTAGAGAACAAACTGTCATCACCCTGTCTTCACAGGGAGGTAAATGAGATGAGGAGGAGGAGACCGTGGCTACTGAAGGTCACCAAGCCGGTCAGTAGTGGGGCTGGACTTCAAGCCTAGTTCTTGCTTTACTGTCTAAAGGCTGCCTTCCTTTGGGAGATATTTCACTTAGGTTTGAATTGAAACAGTTTCACTCTGTAGCCCAGGTTGGCTTTGAACTCATGACAATCCTCCTGTCTCAGGATCACAAGTACTGTTATTACAGGTATGAACCACTCTGCCTTTCTCCCTTTTATTTATTTGTTTGTTTGTTTGTTTGTTTAGTTAGTTTTTTGAGACAGTGTTTCTCTGTGTAGCACGACTGGTCTGTCCTGGAACTTACTCTGTTGACCAGCCTGGACTCAAACTCACAGAGATCCGCCTGCCTCTGCCTCCCAAGTGCTGGGATTCAAGGTGTGCACCGCCAGGCACTCACTTTTATTTTTAAAAACCATTTATTTATTTTATTTTATGTGTATGAGTGTTTTGCCTGAACCTATGTATGTGCACCATGTGGGTGTCTGGTGCCTGTGGAGGCCAGAACGGGGCATCAGATCCCCTAGAGCTGCAGTTATGGACTTTTTTTGAACTGCCATACAGCACTGGGATTTAAAACTGTGTTAACTATTGTCTCCAGCCCCTCACTCTGATTTTTTTTAAAGCAGGAGATATACTAGAAGGAGAATAATCTGGAATTGAGAGCTAATTCTCTGTTCTGATTTCTCTGTGATCAGTTCACATGACAGCTGTGCACTTCAGTTTTGTTGATGTGTACAGCGGAGGAGGCTGGGTCCTTTTCTCCATTTATCCACTGTTCTCAGCATTAGGGAGTACCTAGCCTATGCCCACCGTTCTGATCATTACAGGGTACCTAGCCTATGCCCACCGTTCTGATCATTACAGGGTACCTAGCCTATGCCCACCGTTCTGAGCCCTATGGAGTACTTGTCTGTGTCCAGCACTGGGACAGGGAANGGCAGGCAGAGTCTGGCCCCTGTGAAGGAGTTCTCAGCCTGGTGGANGGGACCCACAGTGGCCCATGTGCTGAGTGCTCTAGTACAGAGGCTGANAGGAACCCTGGGAAGAAACAGAGGAGGCAGCCCCAGCTGAGCCCAGGATTCCAGCTGGAAGCTGGGGTGGAGGGATGCCCCTCAGCTTGCAGANACTAAGGGTCTCATCTCTCCTCCTTCAGCCTTCCACAGTGAACCACTGCTTTCCTCCAGGAAGACTATACAAAGTCTGGGAAGGGAAAGGGGCCCAGGAAAGCCAAGAAACCCACCTGAAGCNGCAAGGACGAGGGAGGGACAGCCTTACCGGCCAGATGGCTTACAAATGGGGTGGNACTATGGTTAGGTGGCCCTTCAGGCTGTTTGCTTCCTCAGCACCAGCGATGAAGGAAAGGGGGCTGTCAAGGAAACAGAGGCCCACTTCTAGACTGAGATGTTACATAAAGGAAGGAGCTGGGGTGGGGAGGGGAGGACTTGGTCANCAATTCCTTCTCCACACTCATCGACCCTGTACATCTGTAAGATGGTAACTGAGAATACCTAAGATGCTTCTCACGGCACTTTGACATTATCAACTGACTTTTTCTTCCAAACCAATCTTCCCTTGCCTCAGTTCTCAGGGGAGAAATGTAAGATCAGGCTCACTCCCGGAACAGGGAAGCTTTCTGGGTAGTGTCAGATCCTCGACCAGAACCCAGGGCTGGGTCCCTCATGGCTCTATATCTTTTCATGGTGTAGCCCCAAGGCTGCATAGTGAACTGGTGAGATTTAGGAGAAAAATCATCATCAGAATGGATTATAAATGAGTCCTTACCCCCGGGGAAGTTTGGGCTCTGGACAAAAGTCTTCTCATCTTTAAAAGACTCCCCTTTGTGAAATGAACAATCTGGCCCGTGGTCATCAGCTGTCTGAAAAGCTGCTGGGCCACAGTGAGTCTCTCCCTGTGATGCTAAGTCCATGTGACCATGATCCATTCTCTCTCTCTCTCTCTCTCTCTCTCTCTCTCTCTCTCTCTCTCTCTCTCCAAAGCCAAGTGCTTAGCAGCTCAATCAAATTAACTGTGGCACTTTCAAAAGCATCAAAATAGCCACAATTCTCCTGAAAAAGAAGGCAGGCGTCTTATTTTCAAGAAAAGATTCGAAGTCGTCACCGTGGGATCGGTGGACAGATATTCATTCTGTGACAGCCCCCCCCCTTTCTTCTATGATTTCCCCCCCCCCACTTTAAAAAAGAGGTTTAAAAATACCAGCACATTGGTCACTTCTGGCCAAATTTATTTCCAGCTTCAAGTAACTGGGTGTTCTTTATGGTCAAGGACAAAAAACCAAGAGGCTGGAAAAACCTCATTAAAAACCCACAAACACAACTCATTTGTTTGAAATGAAGTAGAGGCAGGAGGAGGGAAGGAAAGAGGAACGAGGAGTGGGAGGGAGAGCGAGCCCTTGTTCTTGGCCAAGCCTCNGTTCTGAAGAACTGTCAGAGCCCAACAGTGGCCAAGTAACAATCTCACTCTAAGATGGTGGAAGACTTGGCCGGATGGGTGGGGACCACAATCAGCAACACGTCTCCTCACAGGAGCGAGGAGACAAAGGAATTCTTTCTGATCTTAAGAGCTGCTCAGTTTGGCCGCTTGTCTGAGACAGCCTCAGGCTGAGGGAGTAGCCCAGTGGTGGAGCCTGGCCTAGAGTGCATGAAACCTTGGGTTAAATCCCAACATAGGGCCATGGAGGGAGGCCTCTAAAAGAGATGCCTAGAGCCTAGCAGTCACACAGAAGAGCAAACTGCCACCACACAAGAACTCACTCTTGCTTCAAAATAACAATCTGAAGAAACTAGTGGTGATTGGTGTTGCTATCCATACTGCATCTTGGATGGAAATAAGCTGAAGCTAGATCAAAGAACTCACCCAAGGTCAGAGTCTGATGCACTAGACTCCAGGCCTCCAGGGTTTTTCCAAAAGCTTTTCTCTCCTGTCTCACAGCTAAGGCATGGGCCAATGTGGAAAGACTCCAAACTCAAGTCCAAGGCAGCCACCGCATTTGTCACTCAGCCTCCTAGGGCTTGCTCCAGTGTGAAGAATTCCTGATGACAGGGACCAAATATCAACCTAAGTGACAGTCAACAGAGCCAGGTTCCCTGAAGGCAAAGGAATAAGGTCACAAAGAGCCCCATGGCATGCAGGGCTATTCAGATAGCCCTGAGAAGGAAAGCGGTTCCTGGTTACAGCCCCTGACCTTCCCTAACCAGTGGCCTCTACTCAGGGCTCTTGGCCACTCAGTCACCAGGCCTGCTTTTGCTCATGCACTTCCTCCTGGTCCAGATCCACAACCAAGCTCCAGAGACAGAGGTCAGGAGTTTCCCTGCAAGAAGCCAGAGGATGGGGGTGGGGGTGAGGAAGAACTGAGGTGGGGCACACACAGCACCATGACATATATACACAATTTAAAATAATAAAAATACATCGTGTTTGTTTGTTTTTAATGAAGAGGGTTTGGCAAGATGGCTTAGTGGGTAAAGGCACCTGCCACCAAGCTTGAAGACCTGAGTCCTGGGACCCACGTGGTAGAAGGAGAGAACTAACTCCTGCAAGTTGTCCTCTGACCTACACACACACACACACACACACACACACACACACCTAACTAATAGAAGAGAAAAGGGAAGCCAGGGATATGCCTTTAATTACGTTTGTAAGAATCATCAGGAAAAAGACGGCAGACTAAAAGGAACCAGGTTAAAGATTTAGAAGACATGAATGAGTTCTGGTCCCAGCTTTACTCTTTACTAATTGTATGATATTAAAAAATATCTCAAACCCTCTGGGGCCCTGACAAACAGCCACAGCCTCTACCTAAATCACGGTGTGCGTTAAGGCCATCTGAACCACAGTATGTGAGAGCCCGTGTGAAGGCTGAACCATTTACACATGTGATATATGGTTATTATGGCTGAAGAGCTGATTACACATGTTTCAGGCAGATTGAGGAAACCCTCTTTGCCAATTAAGAAAACATAAGAAACATCCAAAACAAATACTCAAAAAAGTCTAATTGCACCCTCTGGGTCTTGTCATTAAAGTCAGTAAATGTTTTGTGACTTAAGAAAACTGAAGAGAAACGGGCTGGAAAAATTTATCACTAAATGTATTCTTTCACCAAAACTCCCTGCTAGGAGCCTAGGGGCTGAGTGGGGGAACCAAGTCTTTCTGGTTCATAATGCAGCTTTCTAGGAAGAGTCTGTCTGATGAAGAGGAAAGATGGGGCTTGGCAGCAAAAGACCCACGTTCAAATCCCACTAGAAAGTCTGTATAATAAATGCACAGAAAAAGAAACTCTGACTGCTCTCTGAAAAATTGTGAGGTTTTACATAGAAAAGGAACTTTAAAATCTGCCTTCAGAGAGTCATGCAATGTCTCCTTCTAATGTCATTACAGCTACTTAGTCTGACCAAAGCCTGAATACAGTATTGTACTAGGGAGGAAAAAGAAATTACTTTAGTCAATGTCAAAATGACAAACCATCAAAAAAAAAGTGTGGTTTATTCAGAAAAGAAAAATCTCTGAAACAAACTTAGATGGCTTGGCAAACTTCTGATTTTAATTTTGTGATACAGTGTAACAACAAAAGGCTACTGCAGCATACCAAGCAAATTTATAAGGATATGATCAATATATTTGACATATTATTTAATTACAATCTTTAGTGACAGAGACAGTATGAAAACCTTGCATCAACATTCTGACAGTAGAATAAATAGATATAATTATTCTTCTTACTAATGCCTGGAGAATTGTATCAAGCCAGACCTTAGATGTGAGCCCCAAGGTTAGCTTTATACACTAAGAGTTTGATGGAAGGGTGTCACATCACCAGTGCCATGCCCACTGAGGGAAACAACAAGTTGAAGATTTCAAGTTCAAATGTCTGGAAGGTCCTTATTTCCGTCTCNTGTCTCTCCAAAGTCTCCCATAGCCCAGGAAGACCTTGACCTAGCTATGTAGCCAGGATAACCTTGTAGTTCTGATTCCTCCCCCTCTGCCGCCTAAGCACTGGTATTATAGTCAAGTGCCAAGACAGTTTATACATGCTAAGGACCATGCCTCAGGCTCTGTGCATGCTAGACTAGCGCTCTACCAACTGAGTTACACCCTCAGCCCCAGGAACCCATTGTCTATGCTTTCCTTTCATGCTCAGATCCTGTCAAGCTCTGGGGCTTAGGGAGACGTGCGAGTTGAGACTAAATGTGTAGTCTCTCAATCGTGGGATCACAGACTTGTATATGGAAAAGCTTTAGAGCTCTTCAAGCCCTTACACAGCCCTTCACAGTGCAGGACAATGAGGATCAGAGGATAGAAAGGACGTGTACAAGGTCACATGGCTTCCCAGTGCAAGCAGGTCAAGACCCAGGCAGGTTTCAGGATACTTGGTAAAGAGCTCTTTCTGTGCTGTGGTGGTCAGCTAGAACACAGCCACTATAGCTGTGGTTATTATCATGCCTACAGCAAGGAATGCGCTCTCCAGCATGCGCCAAGAGGAATACGATGGTTACCATTTAACATCACAGAAAGAACTTCAAAGATGCTCCAGCTGGACTCTAATAATGGGGGTGACAATGCTGAGGCTAGCAGAAAGCTGCAGGTGGACAGCCCTGGCTAGAAATACCAAAAGTCTTCAGAGCACGAGTACTCAGAAGCCCAAACTGGCCCTTACCACAGGGGGAGGGGATGGGAACCGGCCCCAAGTCTGTTTGCGGTTCAATGTGCTCTTAAGCTGTGTACCTCTTAAATGCTACAGGACACTGCTGAATGTCTATAATGAATGCCAACCACACATCTAGGGAGAGTGTGGCTGNAGAGGACAACGGGAGAGGGAGACTGTGCTGCCTGGGTGGGCTTCTGGAAAGGCCAAGGATGACAGGAAGACATGGATCAGAGGCCTTTCTCTTAAAAGCCTGGCAATGAAATGCACCAATAAATTAAATAGAGGGGTAGGAGTGGGGCCATGAGGCAGGGAAATTGAATATAATCATATGATACACAGTTGCCCCATGTCTGCAGGGTATTGGTTTCAGGTCCCACTGTAGATATCAAAATCAGTGACATGCAAGACCCTTATATAACATGGTATAGGCAAGTAATCTATGCATACCGTCTTGTATACTCCCGCACTTCTATGGCCTCTAATATCTAATACAATGTGAACAGTATGTAAATAGTTGTTAAACTGTATCACTTAGGGAATTTTTCCTCAATACTTTCATCTATCCATCCATCTAGACAGGGTCTCTTTATGTACCCTGGTTGTTCTGGAATTCCCTATGAAGACCAGGTCATTTGCTTTTGAGACAGGATCTTACACTGGCTCCCAGGCTGGTCTTGAACTCAGGACAATCTTCTTTTCTCTCTCTCTCTCTCTCTCTCTCTCTCTCTCTCTCTCTCTCTCTGCTTCAGTCTCTCAAGTGCGAGATTACAGGCATGCACTAGCATGCCTAGCTTTTAATAAACTAGATTCAGAGATAAGACAGTAGTCTTTACTCTAAGGTATGGTGGTATATATGTCTATAATTCTATCATTCAGGAGGTTGAGGCAGGAGAATTGCCAAAAGCTTGAAGCCAGACTGGTCTATATGGCTCTGTGTCAAAACCAAGCAAGTGGAGTGTGGCAAGGCATTCCTGTAATTCTAAAGCTCTGGAAGGCTTGAGCGGAAGCACTGCCTCAATGACATGGCAAGACTTCATCTCAAACCAAGAAAAAGGAAGTCAGAATTTTTAAGAACACAAAGCAGTGAAAACAAGTTTTATACATGCTATACCCACTGAGAACTGTAGAAAGGGTTCCCAAAGTAGACGAGTATTACCAGAGCCTTGTGCGGAAAAAGGAATTTGGATCATGTGATAGTAGTTTCACAAAAGGACCAGCAGTAGCTGGGGTTGGCTTCTTGCTCAAATCGATTGAACACATGAGAAATTCCTTATAGAGAAAACAGTGAAACATAATTTAAGTAGAAACTGTTAATGTAATAATCTTAAATGGCAGAACTGTTGTACATTACCAGAGGAGCCTAGCCCAGCAGGCAGTGTTGCACGCTGGTCTGAGCAGATGAATGCCTAAGGAGAGAAGGGGCCCTCAGTATCCAGCTGTTGCTGGAGGAATATGCCTCTTCTATTTTCTCCTCCTCCTCTCTCTCCTTTCTCCTCAGAAACAAATGACACACAGCTCTAAAAGCAGCCTTATGACCATGCCTTCTGCTGCTCTCAGAATGACAGCTGAGACCTTTCTTCAAAGTGTACCTCCTACCAGGGCAAGTAGCTGTGGAGCTCCAGAGAAGACATTATTGTAGGCAGCAGAGAGCGGCAAATTAAAAGGAAAAACTCTAGCCCTGAAGCAGTCCAGAGAAGGAGAGACACAGCAGGGTAGACCACGGAGGTAGATGAGAGGTTCTGTGGGACCCCCTGTGACCATCAAGAAGATGGCGCCAAAGTGATGCTGCTTAGGGTGACACACGGAGGAGAAGCAGGTGGCATTTGGCAATGGAAGGGAAGATGAGGTCCAGGACGTGGCAGGGGACATCCTAGGGACCGGTATGAGCAAAGGCATGGGGTACCAAGCAGTGTTGGGGAGAGACAATAGGCTCCATGTTGTGGAGCCTTAAGGCTAGTATGGAGGGTGCTCAGGATTCCAGAAGTTGGGGGCCTGGAACCCTGCTTTGCTATTAGTGGGTGGCACCGGGCCACTTTTCCTGTAGGTTTCTTTGCTCTCTGGGAAGCCCACTGATTGAGGTGAGGGCAGAGGCCGCATGGCTGGGGCAGATGCGTCTGTGAACAGGGAGTGTGTGCTGAGCAGGCGGCAGGAGTGCAGAAGGGCTCCACTGGAATGCTTAGGAGAGGATTAAAGGCCCGTCCTAGTAGAAGGAAGTGGGGCTCTGACAGCACACAGACACTGTGGCTTCTAACAGTGTTCACATCTGGAATCCCCCGTGGTGGCTCAAATCAGTAATGTCTTCTAGAGGAAACCTGGATGAGGATGGTGTGTGAAGAGGTTTATCTCCTCCCTGCCAACAATTTATTGGTCCTGAATATCAGGTTAGCAAGCTGAAGCAATTAAACATCAGGCCAGCTGTTTCAGGCAATTAGGTAACATTTTTCATTTAGAAGACCACACAACAGAGAAGAGAGACTAGAGAGATAAGACCTGTGTTTTGATTTGCTAAGTCTCTACTGTAGATAAAGCCCAGCTTTTTGGAACCCTGCAGGCAATTACTATTTCAGGCTTGGCAAGAAGTGGAGTCTGAAAGTAACTATTGGGCTTCTCTTGGCAAGACTCAAAGCCACTGGAGCTGTGTGAGTGTCCTAGGCAGTGGTAGAGGGCAGGAGGAAGCCAGGAGCCATAGAGCTATTAGGATGGCTGCTGCAGGCCCAGAGCTCAGAGGAGGCCAAACTTGGTTCTCCCACATGTTCTTAGAGAGGGAGTGTGGTGAGATGGAGGTGCAGCCTGCTCGTAGGGATTCTGCGGTTTACACGCCTGGCATGTGCTCTCGCAATTTGGGGGGCCCTGCCTCCCCTCCCTCCTTTTCTTTTAGAATAGGGCTAAGGAGAACTCTTCTGCCTAGGGTGGAGATGGGAGTATCAGAGGAAATGGGGGTGACTGGCAGGGTGCCAACTGGTGCAGGCTTGGCATGAGAGGGGAGAAGGTAGAGTGTGATGGAACTTTGATGCCCTCTCTGCACTACTGGGCAAGGCTCTGCCGTTGCAGCCACTTGAGCTGAGTGGGCCTCAGTTTCCACATCAAAGCGAGGAACCTAACCAGCAGATGATTCTTAAGGGAACTTCGGGTTCTGACATTCTCCTATTCTGAGATGCCAAGGGAGATAAATCAGTGGGCTGAAGGCAAGCAGGCTTTTCTTTGAATGGAAAAGGGGGAACAGGCTTTGCGCTGCCAGCTGACTTCCCCACAGGATTCTGGAGCTGGCCTGGGGCAGGGAGAATGGGGCTGTGCGAGGAGACAGAGGGCCGAGTGTGGTTACAGGCTACCCCGTCTTGGAACCTCTCCTGTATGAGCTCTTCCACTTAATTGGGAGCTTGCCTTCCCCGTTGTGTATTTTTATCCTGGGCCCCGGAACCCAAACCATGAGGTTTGTAGCCAGAGGCTGCTGCTTGTTTTCTCGTTAACCGCCTCAGCACTGGGGTGCTCTGCAGGAAGTCATCGCCCAGATGAGGGGCCTCTCCAGCAAGCAGGCCTCCAGGGAGGATGCGGAGTGAGAGGCACTGGAATCCAAGAGCTGTCCTCCAGCCTCAGAAATAAATCCCCCACACTGTCTGGCCCACACAAATCCCAGTTCAGCCAGGCCTCTCCTGTGGGGTTATTCTGGTAACAAAATGCTTGAGATCAGCAATTCTTTTCTACTCTTACCCCACTCCCAGAGAGGAGCCAACTGGGCTATTCCTTAGGCTCCACTTTCTGTGTCTGAAATGTGGTTGAAAACTAATATTCCAGATGTTTCCTCAGATTTTAAGTGGAACCACAGATTAAGCTTCCTATAGGAAGACGGTCTGGCACAGGCGGGGAGGACAGTGCTCGAGGCTGGGCCTTTGAGCTGCTCCACCCTTTGACAGCTGCTTCGCCTTCAGAAGGTGCTGTGGGTTCTTCCAACCCCCCCATTTCTTCTTCTAGCAAAATAACAGCATTCCTTGTTCTACCAGTGACCACTGTGAGCCCAGGGACTGTTTGATTCAACACTGTACAGTCAGATATAGATACATTTCTCAGCTACTGAGTCAGTGAAATCAACAAGACTAGAGATGCCAAGTGCCTAACATCACACGGGCACTGGAGAGGCTCTGAGGACTCCATCCCCATCACCTGGGTGGTACATGATCAGTGAAGAAGAAAGTTTTTCCTTGTGACCATGGAAGTTATGGAAGGGCTACCTCATGGGAGAAAAGATACAGTTAAAATCTCCCTCCCTCCCGCCCTCCCTCCCTCCCTTCCTTCCTTCCTTCCTACTTCCTTCCTTATTCTTTCTTTCCTCTTTCTTTTGTGGTGGTAAGGATAGAGCCCAGGGCCCCACATATTAGACAAGCTCTCTACAGTAGTGGGTACCTGTTCCACCTATGTATGACCTTGAGGTACCAGCCCCTAGGGCATGGCCTCGGGCTAGTTTAAGACCTGAGGGGCACATAAACTCAGTCTCTTCTCTCCCTTATGGGCTTGGATGGTGAGGACTGGCTCAGGCGGCCAGAGCAGCATGGGACAGGACATCAGCCTTCTAGCACTCTGCCACGACCTTCCTTTATCCTGTTTAGTGAACTGTTCTCCCCACTATAATTTCTAAATAAATAGTTCCTTTATCACTATCTTTGGATTACCTGCTATACTCTACCACTGAGTAATCCTCCGCCCCCTGTTTTCACCATTTTATTTGGAGACAAGATCTTACAAAGCTGCTTAGTTGGCCTTGAACTTGCTTTGTAGCCCAGGTTGGCTTTGAATTTGCAACCCTCCTGCCTCAGTCTCCTGAGAATGTGGGGGTTATAGGCCTACACTGTTATGTCCAGCTCCAGAAAGCCCTCTGATTTGGCAGTATTATTTGCCAATGTCTGACTCTGAAACTACTGCTAGAGCCCATGCTGGCAATGGAAAAGATGATCAGGTAAAAAGCCACTGATGTTACCCAGGGTGGCAGGAGGCCTTCATTAAGGCCAGTAGCTTCCTGGCCTTAGGGTCTTCCAAAGAGACTCACACAACTAGACTCGGGCACGAAACCCAGATTCTCCAAGGCTGCTGATACACTAGGCCATTGTTCCTGGACAGAAGCTACTCAGATCAAAATGGTGAGTGGGATTTTCCTTGCATTGGCTACAATACATATGTTTGTTCAAGAAAAAAAAGTTGGAGCAAGAAGGCATGAATGTCTGCTGCTAAAGAAAAGCCTGTCTGTGCCAGTTACAGTGACAGATTGTTCAGAGAGTTCATCCTGAAAGTCCAATTACCCCCCAAAGCATGACCAAGGTCAGTGTCAATCTGCAGTGTGCCAACCATTCCAGCCACTTCAGCACAGATGTGGACTACGCAGGGTATCTGCCTGCTGGGAGAGCTGGTGTCCACTAGCCTTGCCAGCCCGTCTGTGTGGGTCCCACCATTCTCCTTGTTCCCGGACACATCTGTCCAATGAGTATCTCCACAACGTGCAGCTCTGGGACTCACTTTACTGCACTGGATCCACGGTTACTGGGGGGGGGGGTAAATGTGAGAGAACAGTGGGCTTTCAAAGGACCAATAACCCATACTGATGATGAGTGAGGGTGTGAGTGAGCTTCAAGAGCAAGAGATCAAAGATTCTCTCCCTATTTTATTTTGAGCGGCACACCCCAAGTCACAGCCATTAGCAGATGAGATGTGAAATGACCTATTTACCTTATACTTGACTGAAAACTGTGGCCAGGAAGCCCTAGGGATCTGCATGTCTCTGCCTCCTGGGAACTGGGATTACAAATGTGTGCCCCAATGCCCGACCTTTCTAATGTCGGACCTGGAGATTAGAGTCAGGTCCTTGTGTTTGCAAGGCAAGTACTGAGCCTATCCCCAGCTTCATTTCAGGGAGTTTTAAGAGTAGAATTGTCCCCGCCCCTGTTAGTTTTTAAGCAACCTAGAAATTATTGTACTAAATTTCTCCAAACAGTGAACAGCATGTCCTAATATGGACTTCAAAAACAAATATGTAATATTTTCACACACCAGACAGTTTCACTAGAGAGTCTAAATTTAGACAGTTAAGGGTATACATCCATCAACCACAGCAATATCTAATCTTTGAGATGTGCTACCATATAGAATCTCTCTTCTCTGCTGGAGTTAACTGTTAAATTCCTCAAGACTAAGTTGGTATTTTAATCAGCATCTAAATCTCTATGTTAATACAGAAATCAATTTTAGGCTTTCTGTATAATATATCAAATATGAGGGAAAAGGATACATATACAATTTATATATTCATAAAACAGGAATAAAATATTTAACACTATTTACTGGGAGTTAAATTGATTTTTTAAAGACGTATTTATTTTTATGTGTATGAGTGTTTTGCCTTCCTGTATGTATATATGTGCACCTTGTCTCAGAGGTCAGAAGACGGAGTCAGAGCTGGGACTGGAGTTACAGATGGTGATGAGCACCACCTGAGTGCTGGGAGCTGAACATGGGGCCTCTTCAAGAAAAACAAATGTTTTCAACAGCTGAGCCATCTCTCTGACCCTGCCAACTAAGCTTTTATGGGTGGGTACTGGAAATATTTGAAGTGTTCTGCATATAGGAATTCACCACATCCTCCTAACAATGCTAGAATGAAGGTATGCTATGTTATAGATGCAGACACGGAGGCAGAAAGAGGGGAAGTCAATTGTCTAAGAAGACACAACTAGTAGAGGTAGGGTGAGCTGGTAATGTCCAAAATAGACAAGGAACCCAAGCAATTCAAAGGGAAAAAACAAACAATCCAAGATGGGAAAGTGACTCAAATCCAAATAGATAAGTCTTAAAAGAAAATATGAAAATGAACAATGGCACACAGAAACAAAAACAATGCTCACTCTCTCTAGTCATCAAGGAAATGCAATCCAAACCACAATGGTATCATCATCTCACTCTAGTGTAAATGGTTACTATCAAAAAGACAATAGAAAAATGTTGGTGAAAGCAACAAGAAAGGAGGGCCCCTACACACCCTTGGTGGGAAGATAATTTAGTCCAGCCACTATGGAAAACAATATGAAGGTTCAAACAAAACAAAACATAAAAACCAAACCAGAAATACCATATCATTTGGTGATTCTACTACTGGATTTGTAGCCCAAGGAAATGAAATTAGCACTTAAAAGAGATACCTACACTCTCATCTTTACTGCAGCCAAGGCAGAGAATCAACCAGGGTATCCACTGATGGATGAATGGATGAATATATAGTAAATACAGACAATGACATATTATTCAGCCACAAAAAGAATAAAGTCATGTCATTTGTCGTAACATGGATGGAACCGAAGAACATGCTAAGTGAAATAAGCCAGGTACAGAAAGACAAATGCTGTATGTTGTAGAAAAAAATTGATCTCATAAGAATAGCATAAAGGTCACTAGAGTCTAGGAAGGAGAAGGTGAGGGAGGGTACAAAGGGGATTGCAATGGATACCAAAATACAGTTAGAAGAACTAGTTTCAGCATTTTATAATACAGTAGGATAACTAAAGTCTAATACTTTCCCAAAGTTTCCTAACACATCTCACAGAAATGATAAATAGTTGAGTAGATAGAAATGCTAATTAATCAGATTTGATCATTATACATTGCATACAAGTACCTAATTACCATTACCCCATGAATATGTATAAACATTGTGTATCATTTAAGAAGAAAAAGGCAGAGCTGGGAACTGAAGTCCAAGGCGAATGCTCCAAGGTCCAGGTGTTATCCACTGAGAGGTCAGAAGATCCTCACAGGCCTCTTGGATCCTAGCCTTCTCTCTTGGACACACCTCCCTCCACCCAGGTGCCCTGCCCTGGATTTTTGGGACAACAGCCTTGATAGCCCATTCTCTAGCAGAGGCTGTACCAGTGTCTGGAATTAGACTGAGAGCTTTGTTGGGCAGCAGAGAAGCCTGCTCGTCTTCTAACTCACTCACACCTCAAATTTTTGGATCATCATTTGGCTTAGTAACTGAGCTCAAGGGGAAATATTAATTCCTAAGAGATGATTCACATGTAGGCTAGACAGAGATCCGAGATGGCCTCATCCCAGACCATTCAAAGGATTCTCCAAAATGGGGCTGGTTAATGGACCAAATGGATGGAAATGCTTATGTGTGATAGCATAACAGAAAAGACTGGGAGGATGAAGATGGGAAAAGAAGAGAGGTGTCACCTTGGGTCACCCTGGCAAGCCCTTATGAAGTCAATGATGAAATCCTACACATCACTGAAGCAGAGCTTCAAGGAAACACAAGGTGATACCCAAATGCCTTAACCAAACTCTTGCCCTTAATCTTATTTCTTGGTCTTTAACCATTCGAAGGTCCTTTGCTGACATTCATAGTTTCCCTAAGCACGTGGCCATTTGATCATGGGATTCTTCTCACAGAGCTGTTAGGTAGACACACAGGAGGCTCCTGGTCTCCCTCTTGTCCTGACCTTCCACTTCAAGCCATAATTCTATAAACAGGTCACCACTTTTTGACAATGTTTTCATCATAGTCCCTAAGCACTTGGGGGTCACAGACCCTTCTCAAAGAGTACCTGGGGAAGGTAGATACACTTCAGGAAAGGAGGTAGCACCTGGCTGTTCCTCGGGGAATACAAATGAATTGCAATATTCTCTTATGCTGTGATGAAGCTGGCAAGCAGGAATCAGGAGAGGAAAGGAAGGCCAAGGACAGAGTTCCATGCCACATCCTTTCTGACACCCATGACAGACACATAGATCTGACTCTTTGAGTGATCCCTGATACTTCTTTAACAAAAGGCCAACTTGGGGTAGTAATATTGAGATTAGCATTCAAAGGTCCTATCCACCCATACTTCCTTTAAACATCTCCACTGCTGTCTAGCACCCTCTTTATCCTACATTGAATGGGGAGGAAGAGGGAGACTGGGTATCTTTTTATCTTGAAAATTCTGAGAGATGCTTACAAGTCAGTGGTGAATCATCCAAGCCCCTTCTGTGCATCCCTACACAGGCTAAGGCTCTTTCCCCCCTCACACCCAAGGCAAGGCTGACAAAAGCATCATTCCTTAAGGTGGGGATGAGAAAGAGGGTGGGTGCCATTAACCCTGTTGGCGTCATGAATGCAAAAGAAATGGGATTCCATGCTGAAAGCACTCAGAGGATGGGACAGACAAAGTCCCCAGAATCTGCCTGAAGCCACATGGCTGGAGAAGAGAGTCACGCATAGTACTTCCCCAGCCTACTTACACTTCGGTACATAAACTTTGTAAGTATAATGTTGGCAGATTCTAGTGCATAAAAAAGTAGCTAAAAAAATTCAAACCATAAATAATGCCAAGTAATAAAGGAGGTGAATGTTTCTGTTATTAGATTCTTTCATTGTATAAATCTATTTAATAAGCTGGCTTGGAATCGCTGATAGAAAACAGACTTAGTGTGGTGTTACAGACCAATCTGTTCTAGAAGGCGAGCACGGGGAACTCATGCCAAGTTATACTTTTCTGTTCTTAACCAATGCAACTTCAAATATAATTGTTGTTTCCTTGTTCAGAGATGGAAAATGTCTTGGGAGGCTGTGCTTGAAGGGAGAAGCATGCACGGTGTCACAGAGCATTGCCTCCTGCTTCTCCCCTCCCCCTGCCATCTGCAGCCGCATCCTTCTAAAGCACTCTACTGTATTTATAGATCCTGCTGCCTTTTGTCTTACTCACCGAGAGGGGCCGGGGGTCTGTATATGCCTCCTAGTCTTTAGAGTGCGATTTCTCAACACTTAATAGTATGTGTTTAGAAAAGTCCCTCCAAATAGCCTCCTTTGACCCAAGACCCATGGCAACCACTTTGGGTAGAAAAATTCACTGAATGCTTGAGGGGGTGTGATGCGATGAGGGGATGGGATGGAGGACTCTGGGGTCACATTCATCTTCTGACACCATGGTTTCTAACGGCTTGTTGATGTTTGCTGGGGTTGGTTACTATCATTATGATGGGCTGTAAAATGAAATGCTATAAACCAACCCAAGGCCTGAGTAGAAATATTTGCCAAATGGCATAAGCAACAACACCAGGAGTCCCCACACACTCAGCCACACTTCAGGGCTTGGCCAGTTGTACCCACTGCTGTTTATAGCACTGGGATACATAAACTCTGTCACCTAGCCAGGCTAGTTTCTGACCCAAATTCCCAGGTCCCTATTTAGGAGGCCCACACCACATTCTTCCACGTGTTTGTTAAACAGGTAAAGCAAAAAAGAGTGAGATGAAACAGCTTACTTAATTGCTCAATTTCATCCCTGTTTGGAAGCTGTAAGCTGCAACATTTTAAGGTGCATTATTTAACATTTATATCACATTTGTACGTAAACAGCTGATGTTTTGCAACACACTTCATCTAGATAGCAAGGAAGTGTCTAACAAAAGGTATTAACAACTGGTGTGGTGGCTCATGCTCATAATCCTAGCACTTGGGAGGTAAAGGTAGGAGGATTAGGAGTTCAAGGCTAGCTACAGAGCAAATTAGAGTCTAGCCTGGGTACCTCATCTTAGAAAAGGAGAGGGGAGGGGGGAGGTAAGGAGGGGAGGGGGGAGGGGAAGAGGGGAAGAGAGGAGAGAGTGCTAGAGAGATGGATGGCACAACAGTTAAGAGTGCATACTGCTTTTGCCAAGGACTCAAGTTCAGTTCCCATGTTGGGTGACCCCTCCAACTGCCTGTAACTCCAGCTCCAGGGGATCCAATGCCATCTTCTGGCCTCCATAGGCACTGCACTTCTGTGCACAAATCCATACATAGATATACACATATACACACAATTAAAAATGAAGTCTTAAAAATCTGTAAAAGAAGATAATGTAAAATTAATCAAAAGCCTGAATTAAAACCTTTATCTAGTTATTTCCCAAATTATCTATTAAGTCCTTATCCAGGAATGTTTGAGGGGAATGTAGAACACTTAGACATGAAATTAGCCAGAGGCCCCTCCGTGGTTTCTCGGAATTACAGTTTGTTTTATTTCTGAATACTGTACTAATGTACTTTGGCTCACTCCCACTGAGGAAGAGCGGGATTATTTCTGTTTTATACAAGTAGGCAGACATCAAACCCAAAAAGATGCAGTTCAAAGGGACTGCCTGCATCTTAGCTGGAGGCTAGACAGAGGCGAGGCAGCTCTGATTACACTCTCAGCTGTTGGGAATCCTGTGGGAAGAAGCAAAGCTAGACTCTTCTCTACACTGTGTCCCAAGCATTCAAGAGAACCCTAGTATCTCTCGTAAGAGAAGCAAGGAAATGGGAAGCTTCTCTGTTCCTCAAAAAGGAACCCAAAAACAGTCAGAAAAATTCCCTCTTGGGGGCAGATCCAAGGGAACCCCAGGACTGAGGCAAAGACCAGTGGAAGCTGTGAGGTGTAGGGAGCTGGTGCGAGCTGGAGCTGGGCCTGGGCCTGGACTTGGCCTCTCTTTTTCTAATGGAATGGCACACAGAGAAAGATAGAGGGCTCTGAGAAGGCTCTGTGGGGCAGGCTCTCCACCAATGCCAGCAGGTCTCTGAGAGAATCACAGAAACTGGTGAAACTGGCCCCAGGCTCTCAGGCTTTAAGCTGCTCCAAGAAAGATCTGAGGCCAGAAAAATGACAGAGTTGGAAATAATCATCTAATTTAAGTCTGAAGAAAAACCCAGAATTTCATTAAAGAGCATTAAATAAGTACTTACCTGCGAAGCAGTATCTTAGAAAGCAGGCCTCTCAGATTGCATTTTAATGCTGCATGTGGTAATGTTGAAGCCAAATTTTGTTTTCATTTAAAAGCCAAACAGGGGGCAGGAGCGATGGTTCAATAGTTAATTGTTTGCTGCTCTTCCAGAGCAGACCTGGGTTTGATTCCCAGCACCTACACAGAGGCTCAAAGCTGTCTGGAACTCTAGATAGTTGTAGGATATTTGGTCACACTATAAACCCTGAGATTGTGTTATTTACTGGAAAAAGCTGTGCTCAGCCTAGCACACACCTTTAATCCCAGAGCTTTCTGCTTGAATATTGTAAACAGGACTAAATCAAGTCAACCATAGGTCAAGAGGAGCAAGCAATCAGTTGACAGGAAGTGGACAAAGGATTCTTAAGAAAAAACCCATAGAGAGTAGGAGGGAGTCAGGAGGACAGAGAGAGACATACTGAAAGTAGAAGGGAGACATTGAGTCTGAGGAGTTTTGTTTGAAACGGTGAAGAAGAAGGCTCTCTTTCTGGGATGTCTCAAAGGAGGAAGGTCAGTTGAGTGTTTTCTCTGCCTCTCTGAGCTAGCAGGCTTTCACTCAAGCATCTGGCTCCTGAGTCTTCATTAGTAAAACTGAACAATTGAGATTTTGTTGAAAACAACACTAGATGACACCCTCTTCTGGCCTCTGTGGGCACCATGCATGCACACTGTGCACTGACATACATGCAGACAAAATGCCTATACACATAAAATAAAAAATAAACAAATAGAAGCCAAAGAGTCTGCTATTCTCATATATATATAAGACTGTATTCTGACTAACAAAGAGTTGTAGCCAAACCACTCCAATTTGAAGTAAAGTGTCCATAGGGTTATCTGTGAAGATAAGGGCCAAATTCAGAGGAGCCCATAGACCCAAGGAACATTCTTATTTCATTCACTGTACAATGATGTCCTGTATCAAGGGTATCAAGACAGGGAAAACTGTAGCAAATGCAGTCAGCACACTTAACCCAGTTGCAGTTCAACATGTTAGATAGTATGAGCATTAATACAGCGTGGGGAGTGCCTTAAGGAGATAACTCAAATTTACACAGTAAAGTGAGAAAATATGGCTTCAAACCCAGGTCTGTCCACCTCTCAGTCAATGTCACAGGACANGTAATTAGAAGCCAAACTGAAGGTCAGAGGAGAGCTGGGAGAGGGCTGGAGGGATGGCTCAGCAGATAAGAGTGCTGGCTGCTCTTTCTGAGGACCTGGGTTCAATCCCCAGCACCCACAGGAAGGCCTGTAACTTTTGTCCCAGGGGATCTGACACTACTACCATCTTCTGGCCTCTGAGGTACTGCATGCACATCACACACACACACACACACACACACACACACACACACACACACACTGGCAAAACATCCATACACAGAAAAATAATAAGAAATTAAGTTAAAAAATTTAAAGCAATCTGGGAGTGTGGATGGGGAGGAAAGGCGAAGGGGCTAAGGTAAGAAGTATCTGAAGTGTATCCAACGTTTTGACATCATGACACTACTGTTGTTAGCCACAAAGAACTGCACAAGTCACACACACACAAAACTATAAAAACGAAACAAACCTCACAATGTTTTAATTAAGTATATAATTGTGTTGGGCTGTATTCATAGCTATCCTGGGGTGCACACAGCATAGAGGCTAAGGTTGGGCATGCTGGAGAAGGAGGAGAACTTAGCAGGAGCTGGGGGTTTGTTGTATGAAGAAGTGCAGGCAGATGCAGAGATAAGGGTGATGCCCATGTCTTTAATTTTGCTGATAAGATGGACTTTAGTGTCCATCAATGGGACTGGAATTTAGACTGAAGACAAAGGACACTGATGAGGATGGGATAATGACCAGAATGGGGAAGGCAGGGACATTATACCTCCCCTTCATCCATCTATTAAATATGGTGCTGTTTAGCCTCAGTTTTCTAGGAACTTAGGATCCAGGAGGTCAGAGACATTTACAGAAAACCATAGCACAGGGCACTATGGGCCCAACACAGGGAGAACCAAAATGGATGGGAAGTCCTACTGCTGCTTCAAGCTGTGCCCAGCCAGAAACCGGCAACTCAAGAGAAAACACTCATTTGTACCTGTGTCCTCTTTCTCAGGGTTGGCCAGGTCCCACTATCCCACTCCACTAAAACGAAGTCAGGGGCAGTAATGAGAAATGACAGCAGGGGGAGAAAAGACCAGCATCCAATGAACAACAGGTGGTAAGGCTGTCAGTTGAAATCAGCATCCCGAAGCTGGGCAGGCTGGAGCTGCAGCTAGATGGGTCTCAGACACAAGTGGATCAGTGACACTCACTGCTCAGACAGGTTTGTGGCCTTCTGCTTACCCACTGCATATTTCCACGGCAGTCCAAAACTTCCAGGCTACTGCTGCATCCACAAGCACAGGCCCCGGCTTACATTCTTTCCCCACAGCTCAGGCCTCAAGCAGCAGCCTGCCGTTTTAGCTTCCCATCAATCCTCTTTATTTTATCTCAATAAGATGACATTCAAATACTATCCAGAAAATCAATATTCTCTGAGCTTTGCTGCATCAGCAGGGCCACTCAATGCCTGGGAGGATGGCCACTACTGACCCGCCTCAGAGGCCCACTATCTGGCAAGAGTTTGTCTTCCCTGGACAATACGAAAGGTGGGCAAATTGCTACAAGTTGGGCTATCTCAAGTATCTGAGGACCACAGTTTATCTGTGGATGGTTTTCACTCTCTAAGTCCTTAATTTGTAGAAAAGAAAGGAAGGAAGTGATGAAGACCCTAGATCTCTTAGGGTCAATGGCCAGAGCCTGTCCATCTCGCTGACTTTCTCCACAGAACCTGAACTACAGGGTCTGAGAAAAGCACACCCAGGGGCGATAACTGACCCTGGAAATAAGGTGGAGTTTTATAAAAGTAAGGCTGGCTGTTCTCTGAGAGTTGGGGAAAAATGAATTCTGGAATCCCACCACTTATCTCTGTCACCTGATCTCCTTGCACCTCACTCTCCTGAGCAATGCCACGGAGCACTGATGACAGGGACCTTGTGGATTAAACCAGGTCCTGGGCTCTAGCTAAGGGGCTCTGTTGTAGTTTGGATGTGGGATGTCCCCTAATGGTTTTAACAAAGGAGGGTGGCCATATTGGGAGGTCCTTAGGTCACTGTGGTCTAGACCCTGATCTCTTCTATTTCTCCCTGTTTCATAGCTCCTGTGGTGAACAGTTATGTTTGACCATGCATTCCCACCATGCTGGGCTGCATTATATAGCCCCAAAGCAATGGGGCTGGCTGATCATAACTGAAACCCCCAAACTAGTCCAGATTGTACCCTTTTGCTTTATAAGTTCATTATCTCAGACATTGTACTATACTGATGTAAAGCTGATTATCACAAAGAAGTTAGTTGTCAGCTATAGTGGCATATACCTACAATCCCTGAGCTTGAGAGGCTAGGGTAGGAGGAAAGACTGAGTCAGGCCAGGCTAGTCTACATAGTACCTTCGCTACAAAACCAAGACAAGAGGTAGAGAAATGGCTCAGAAGTTAAGAGTATGTACTGCTTTTTCAGAGGACCTGAGTTCGGGACACAACTCCAGCAGATCTGACATCCTCTTGTGGCCTCTGTTGGTACCTACACTCAAGTACACAGACAGCAGACACACAGACATACACACAGACACACATACACCCCTAATCTAAAAAAAAGAACTTAAAATAATAAAAGAAGCAAAATAAAATTATCATAAGAACATCCTAAATCAACTTCTGGCTCTAAATTCACACGAAAGAGACTATTCTATTACCCAAGGGTCTAAAATGTGCTGGGCAAAATGTGCAGAGGGGTGCAATATTGGCATGACTGCTATGGGGTGACCAACTGCTTTCTATTTGGATCTGAGGCCTGCTCCACAGGAAGGAGTTCATGTCTGGTACTTTACACCTGGTCAAAATTCATGGCTGGGAGGCCACATGCCCTAGAAGAGGAATCTGCTATGATTGTTTTGATAAATGAACTGTTGTCAAACTGCCTTCTAAATATCCATAGATTATATATCTACATACATGTCTATATATAGATATTTATTTTATATCTAGATCTATAGATTAGTACAGTTCTCAACCTTTATCAAGGTAGCTTCTCTATGCAGTGGGCAACAGTCAATGCAGAGATATATAACTCATCAAAGTGCTGAGAATACGTGACTGCTAAATGCCTAAAGGTACATCTGTATCAATCCCTACAAGGCTCAGGGAACATCATGGAAGAGGGAGCAGAAAGACTGTATGAGCCTGAAGATGGGGAGGAGTGCTGTGACATACTGTCTCCTGGATATGACATGGTCCTTTTGTTTATAAATTCACTATAGCAGTTACAGTTACCTCCACAAGACGCACACTAGATCAAACCTGCCAAAAGTTCCAGCATGGATTCTGGCAGACCTAATGAGGCTCCACATCTAGCCTAGATGCTGTTATTGGCAATTGGTGGCTGTTAGAGGAGGGGGAATCATTTTTCTTTGTGGGTGTTGCTAGGGGTAAGGTACCTATGATCATGCAGGTAGCACTGATTAGACCCAGTAGATTATAGATGATTTTTAAAAAAGGGGCAGGAAGGTAGGAGAGGTCCGGGTGGGGGGGTGACACAGTGTATATATGTATGAAATTGTCAAATAATTTTGAAAAAGAGTCTAAAATGACCATATTATGAAAGCAGAAAATTTTGCATTTCATTAGTGAAATGCTGTGGTTAGCATATTGAAGGTTCTATTAGTTGGTACCAGTTTTCACATTAAGTGGACCTGAGTTATTGCTGAATACTAGAAACTGTCCCTGGAGGGAAAAGACATCACAGCCACATAAATGGCAAAACCATGTTCCGTTGTACATCTAAGTGTGACATTAAGAGACAAGATGAGAAAAATCAAGTTCTATATCAGAGAGGACAGGAACAGCCTGGGGAAATTCTGGCCTTCTCTCCTGGCAGGAGAGGAGTGAATGGGATGAGCATCATTAATAACTATGTATGTATGAGAGAATCTCAAGGCTTTTATTTGTGTATGCACCTGTGTGTCGGTGCATGCATATTCAGGTGTGGAAGTCAGGGGTCATGCTGGATATCTTCCTCAATCTTCTAATTTTTTGAGACTGGGTCTCTCACTGATTCTGGACGTCCAGTGAGCTCTGGAGATACCTGCCTTTGCTTCCGCAGTGCCGGGTTAGAGGAACAAACTCAGATTCTCAGGACTGTATGGCAAGTATCTCACTGACTGAGCCAGCTCCCCATTCCCCAAACCCAAATTTTCTGTGCTGGCTGATAGAACTCGACTTCTTCAAGCAAGATACGGAGTCTTTGTGGCACTGGGCACACATCCAGAGCGGCTCTCCTCCACCTAATTCTACAAAAGACCTGACTTCTTTTTTACTTACTACCTATAGCTCCTTGGTAGGAAAATATGCTGGAATCTGGGAGTGGAGTAGAAAGGTGCAGATGTTTTACATGGCAAAGGAATGACGGACTTCCTTCTGCTAAAACATCCACTCAACTGTAATTCCATTCACAAGTCCCTAACCCGGGACCACAGGCCTCTAAGGGACCCATGAATGGAATTCAGGTGGTTTCAGATGGAAAACAAATCACACCTCTATTTTCACCAGCTTCTCACTGAAGTTGAGCACTTATATCACTGATTAATGTGGGGGAAACCCAGTAGCTAGCAGGCCCTGTGACTGTCAGCAATAAAAATTGGTATGTTTATTGCACACTATTATTGTTGCAATTTAAACCAAGGATTGTGAA
>LZPO01007996.1:107641-126608 GCA_001675575.1 Neotoma lepida | reverse complement strand
TTTTCCTATAAGGGTCCAGATGGCAAATATTTTAGTGTTTGAGGACCATACTGGACTCCGCTCTTGTAGAATGAAAGCAGACCTAATAATATACATGGACGTGAACATGGCTGTGTTTCAATAAAACTTTATTTATAAAAGCAGTCTGTGGATTATTGATTGCTCATTTTTGGTGTTCACATATTACAACTTTGAAAGTATGGTTGTAATTAGTTCTGATCATTTGCTAAGTTTAAAAAAAGTGTATATATTACTATGTCATAAATATGTGGTTATTTAAAATATTTTAGTAATTATATTCCTTCAATTTTTTTATTCATTTAAAAATATTCTGGGAAGCTAGGGACATAGCTCAGTTGAAAGAGTGCTTGCTTGTCTAGCATGCACAAAGCCCTGGGTTTGGCCTCTAGTATTACATAAAACCAGGTATATTCCCCTTTATTCCAGGACTTGAGAGGCAGAAAAAAGAGGATCAGAAGTTCACGGTTATCTTTGGCTATCTTTGGCTAAAAAGCTAATTTGAGGATAGCCTGGGAAAAGTGAGATACTGCCTCAAAAATCAATAATAAATTAGGAGCTAGAGAGAGGGCTCAGCAGTGAAAAGCTCATACCCCTTTTGCAGAGGACCAAAGTGTTCCTATTACCCTCCCCAGGTCCTAACCACCTGCAGCCCCAGCTCTAGGAGATCTGACACTTCTGTCCCCACGGGCACCTGCATGCATTCTTTCATACCCTTCCCACCATATGCATAATTGAAAAAACAAATTTAAAAAATTTATTGCTAGGTGTGGTGGCACACACCTTTAATTCCTGCATTTGGGAAGCAGAAGCAGGTGGAGCTCTGTGAGTCTGAGGCCAGCCTGGTCTACACAGTGAGACCTTGTGTCAAAATAAATACTATTCCAAGAAGGGCTCCCTAGGTTTTACCAGGTACCAGCAGCCCATGGCATGAAGATGAAGATGGCTTGCTTGTCACAGAAGTAAGGGCATATTTACTAATGACTGGTGGACAGAGAAGTTAGGAGTAAAGATAGCACAACAAAATCAGAGTGGCACGAGAAAAGACAGCTGAGGCTAATTAGACTGGAAATAAAAACTCCGGACTTTCTACTGCAGTTGATAGAATGAAATAAAAATGAGAAAAGGAGAGCAAGAATTCCACCCCTCCCTTTGTGCATTTCTTCTCCCATCCTGCCTCCCTGTGCCATGCTGTGGCCATGCAATCTCCTACTGGGTTTGTCCTTGCCTCCGTTAAGCACCAGGTCCTATAGATCCCAAATCAAAATCCACCACGCTGATGATTTCCTGCCTCGAGAGTCACCTCAATAATGTCTCCTGTAGCCTTGTGGGAGTCGATAGAGCGAGCTTACTCTTTGAAGGGGTCAGGAAGGAATTGCAGGGGAGGAGGGCAGGCATGGGGACCAGACACTGTCTCTGGCCGATCAAGGTTTAAATCATACAAAAATATTAGGGTTTTTCACAGTAAAACCATGTGGGACTACAGCCAGCAAGTCCCATCTTCCCTGAAGATTGGCTCTTTTGTCTTTAGGCATAGCTGTATTTACTTCTAATAACAGGACGGCAAAATATAATGGGAGGAGAAGAGGACCTTCTGCCTGAAGCTGAACTAAATAGTTCTGGGTTACATTTACAATTTTAATAAACTGATTTGTCAAAACTGTCAGAATCAAGGGAGATCATCTGGATACCAGATGAACAAAAATATCTGTAATTATAAGTTGTCCATTTTCTCTTTCATCTTCTATATATGTATCTGTGAGTGGCCGCATAGTTTCATGCACGTATGTACACATAAATTTTATATCATTAAAAAAACTGTCATGATAGAATTCAGGAAAATAGAAAATACAGTTCTCCTGGGAAGGTACAGGGACTTGAAGGCTATGCTGCCCTCCCCGTATCAGGACTGACATCGTTTTACTGAACTATGCTGTCAGAACCCAAACATTTCATTTTCTCTACCACCTGGATCATACCTGATCCTTTCAGACCACTGGCTGTGTGACTACAGGCATGTAACTCAATCCCTCTGGATCTCTGATACATGTGAGAGAAACAAATATTTTGATACAGGGTAGTTCCCATCAGAAAGTGATAACCAATGGCTTCTTTTGAAAAGAATCCCAGACCTTCTAAAGAATGCTATGGAAATGCCCTGTTACATGAATAAACCCAAACACTATCACAACTTTACTCAGAATCCCATCTTTTGCAACGTAAGGGATTTTTTGTTTTTGTTTTTGTTTAAATTTCTCTTTTCTCCCCTCTCCTCCTGCTTTCCTTTTTAGACAGGGTTTCACAGACCCTAGACTGGTCTCAATTTACTGTGTAGCTAACGATGACTCCTGATCCTCCGGTCTTTACTTGAGGACTGGGATTACAGGTTTCTACCACTTGCCCTGTTTGCAATGTTAAGTCTTAAATCATGTGACTTGTAACTGGCAGATGACCTGCATTTGAGGGCACTGAACTGCCTGTTGCCATAGAAGCAGGGGAGTGATAAGAATAACTATGGAGNAGGCAGCGTAAGATGCAGAACTGACAGGAGTCACCTCGCAGGACTCTCTCTGGGGAGGCCTGGGCTCTGAATCTCCTTTGGAAGAACATGGAAAAGCTGTAACTAGTCACCCATGATCTCCATCATCATCACTCACAGGGGAAGAGAGTGAAAACTCTGGAGTTCACAGAGATGAGGGATTTGGGGACTGTTCCCCTATACCGGCCCCCAAATCCTGTTCATTTGTTTTTATTTAAGTTTTAAGATTATAAGGAACACAGTCCCTAGACGAAACTGGTCAGAAATCCGGCTAGATGTTTGTTGTCTTATTGTTGGCTTTTTTTTGGGGGGGAGGGGGTGTACAGTTAATTTTTAACCCTGGCATCCTAAATGAAGCCCAGTGGGTCCAGAACTGCACTGAGTGTCTCTGGAGACAGCCCAGCCCTACTGCTTATCCCGGCACACCATGTGCACATTACGGAAGTGGTCTGCTGATGTCCAGGCCTGTGTCTTTGGTGAGAAAGGAGAATCTACTACTCTAAGAAAGATTCATGTGCTTTTCAAACCGGAAACGGACAGAGATATGAATGAAAGTGTTGAACATGACCCTAGACATCTGCTGGGACGGGTGCTTAACTTCTTGAGGAACAAGGCTAAATCTTCAGAGGATAACTGACTTGCCCAAGACCCTGTCTGGAGTTATGAGTCCATTTTGCTTTGACAAAACTTGATCAATGGTTTCTCTGCAGCACTTGGAGACCTTTTTTTTTGGGGGGGGGGCAAGGTCTTGCATCATAGCTCAGGTCATCTTAAACATTTGATCCTTGTGTCTGGTCTTCAAAATGTTAGGATTACAGATGTGCACCACCACACCTAGCTTGAACACATTAGAGATATCAGTTTTTTAATCTTTGTGTGGTGTGTGTGTGTGTGTGTGTGTGTGTGTGTGTATAGAAGTCATAGGACATCGGTTGTTGCTTATTGCCTTTCATCTTGTTTCTCTTGTGGCTTGCCACCGTGTATACCAGGTAAGCCTTTGGAAAGTTTCCCGCCTCTACCTCCTATCTCCAGGTAGGAGTGCTGGGATTACAGACAACTGCCACTGCACCGGTTTATGTGGGTTCTGGAGTTCTGAACTTAGGTCCTCAGGTATCGTGGCAAACACTCTGCCCCCTGAACCGTCATCTCTCTAGCCCTAATACCTTCTTTTTTAAGTGTTGAAATCCCCTCAAATGTGTTACTAACTGGATGGAATAACTAGCCACTGGACAGAAGAGATTTTCAGGGTGAACACAATGTCTGTACTTTTTTCTGTGCTCCCCACTCCACCCTCTCCTGATTCAGCGTGCCTGGATTTGGCTCTGCCCATCCATCCTTAGGGACCCGCAGCAGACTAACCTCTCCACCAGTGAGAACACCTGGGCAAGGCTTTCTCTTAATCTCACTTCTTTGCTGATCCCACAGGGGTCTAGGTCTCTGCCGACTGCTGCTTTAATCATTTGCTAATTTGCTTAAACATCTGGTCAAATTTTGGAAAATAATCTCAACAAGAGAGTTTATGCTAACTTCTCTTAGATGCTGAGAGTTCCCACATGCCCTTCTCCACATCCCCACCCCCAACAAAGCATTGCATAGTCTACATCAATAAAGAGAAGTCAAAAAACGGTATGTGACTTTGGCCCCTATTTCTTTTAGTAGTGCTGGTGGTGGATCCGCCTCCCGCTGCCTCTTTCTCTTTTTTTTTTCCAGGGTTGGGTGAGGAACCCACAGCCTCCTGGATCGCATGCATACTAAGTAAGCTCTCTGCACCAGGCTGCATTCCCAGCCCTCTTACTTCTTCTTCAAGCTCTTTGGATCCAGTGTTTCAAAGTAAACATCTTCCCTCCNCACTCCATCTTCATGCACACTTTTACTTTCTACTGTCAAGCCAGAACTTAACTTTGCTGGACTCACACCTCCTATCTACAGGCTCTGCCATGCCAGATGCCATTGGAATCTGTCCACGTTTTGGCACCCCTCTCCATTCCTGTGACGACCTCTTAACTTCAGGCAGTGGTTACTCGTCACCAAGATCAATGTAGCTTGTACCGAATGGATTTTCTGGATCCATCCTCTTCAATGCACTTTCCAACTCCAGTCAAAGTAGGTTTTCTACAACACATATATGATATTATCCTGTTTAAAATCCCAAGAGGGCTACCCACAGCCTCACTNCCATGATATCTAAGCTCCTCACAACCAGCTTGTTATTGTCTTACTGCTCCTAACTTATCTCCTCCAACTGCAAGGATGTATGTCCTGCAACCTGGCTTTACTCAGCTAAATGGAGTCCATCTGTCCCCCCTCTCCTACGGACATTGTGTATGCCATGCTGGGCCCATTTAATGGCTGTCTGGCTCACCCTGACTTGTTTTTTAAGACTTGTTTCAAGTCACAGTTTCAAAAGGAAGTCCCTCTAGGTACATGGCTGGTGCTCAACAAGTTGTTGACTAAATGAACCAAACNAAATAGAATATACATTGTAGTAAATGNATCTCCTTCCTACAAAGACAGGGCTGCTGCAGAGGGAGGAGAAAGCAGACAGGCTAGGGAAGAGCACTCTAGCTGGAGATGATGCCCAGGTGGCATGGGTACATGCACCTATGCCACAATCTTTCTTTTCTTTTCCCTTAAAAGGGAGAAAGAACCCTAAAGTAGGAAAGTCTCTCCACAGAAGGCCTGAAGTTTGGAATAGAAACTTCAAACAATGATAGACACCTTGACAAGGAGACAGGCACAGCCCTGGGGCTCACTNGACAGATAGTTTACCAAAATCTGTGAGCTCCAGGTTNAGTGAGAGATTCTGTCTCAAAAACTAAGTTGAGGAGTGACTGAGAAAGTCCCCAATGTTGACCTCTGGCCTCCATATGTGCCCGCACACCCCTAACCACACACAAACGTGGANACCAAAGAACTTCCATCTGGAAGGTGCCACACAAGCTCTAGAGTGGCATAGAGCTGACGGTAGCTTCTCCCAGGGAGACACAGTTACTCCTCCACTGGAACTCTCCCTGTCCTTCACCCTGGGGACAGTGGTAGGCAATGGCAGTCTTAGCGCCAGAACTCTCCATTCCCATCCTCCTCCCAGGAGGCAGACTGCTTTCTGACAGACGTTCCTGTCATGAACACCTCAGTCTCTGATCTCGGGCTCTGTAGACAGCCCTTCACTTGAATATTAGGAAGGANGGATGCTGACTAAAATGCACCATCACTCCAGATTTTGTGACCCACTTCAAGGGTGTTCCCTGTCCAGACAGTTTACCATGACATACACCCTCTGAAGGGAAGGCACACATCTCAGGGGGAAACCGTGTTCCCTAAACAAGGCTTGTTCAAGTAGCAGGAACTATTTAAAAGGCAGGGTTCTTAGCTTATCTCCTTCCCAAAGCATCGGCCGTGGCTGGCAACAGTGACTTGGCCACATGGGTAGGAGTGTTCTTTACTTCCTGTATTACCAGAGTGGCTGAATGCTTAACTGCTCTGCTATTCTGTAGACTCTAGTGGAGCTGAGTGGACTAGTCATGGGGCAAGCGCCTCAAAAGCAAGGAACTCCATCTCAAGAGAAATAGCTTTATACTTGGAAAAGTCTCATTCATTTCAGCCAACAAATGCAGGCTAAATCCGAACGAGCGGGACTGGATTGTCCTCACTCTATTCTGTTACTGTGATTCAAGAATTCTGACACACCCAGGGCAGGAGAGATGAACCGCAGGAGTACTCAGTGGGACCAGCCACTGCTGCCACCCAACCCGGGTCTGAGCGCCATCTGGGCTTCTCGGGGCCTTTCAGAGTCAGCCTGCCCACTGACACCTGAGGAAGTTCATTAAGAGAGCACCAGACAAAAGCTCCACTTCTTATCCCTGCTCAGGCTTCCTGAACCCCAACGACCAGTGTGGAATTTTTTAATAACAAAAGGAATTCTGAATACCATGGTGTGGCTAGCATAACTCTGCTTATTCCTCATGGGACCTAATGTGATGTTTAAAAGACTTGGGATGGTCTTCCTTCCTGGCCTGGGAGGATGTTCTTTGCCCTTCAAACAGGTACAGCCCCTGTGAGGGTAGAGACATCGTAGTACTACTGGCACATCTGGGGGCAAGAATAAAAACACAAGGCATTCTACCTTAGGAGTTGGCATTTCTTCTATACATTTATTGTCTTCNTTTATTTAATTAAAAAAGACTTATTTTATATGTATGAGTGTTTGTCTGCTTTTTATGTACGTGCCTGTGGAGGCAGAAGAGGGTGTTGGATCCCCTGGAATTGAAGTTACTGACAGTTGTGAGCCACCAGGTCGGTGCTGGGAACTGTACGTAGGTCCTCTGCAAGAACAGCAAGTGCTTTTAATCCCCGAGCCAGCTCTCCAGCTCCTGTTTATTTAATTTTATGTAGCCCATGCTGACCTCAAACTTGTAATCCTCCTGACATTGCTGGGTCAAAAGCATGCATCTCCATGCTTAGTTTATTCTTTCCTTCAAACAGGCCTTAACTGTGGCTGGAATTCTGCAGTGTACCACTACATCCTGATCACATATACTGTGACCTGCTAAAGTGCAATTTCTAGTTGATATCCGGAATCCTACTGCACAGGAAGGAGAGGAAGCACGCAGCCATGTGCAGTTCAGCACACNCTCCCAACACCATTCTTCTCTCTGGTAGACTTGACCGCCATTGATCCCTGATCACATGGTAATGACCTGAGAGTGTGTGAGTTATTATCTGAGAATGCCTGGTTCCAAGTGACAGAATATGGAGACCTTGCTCTGCTTTCCTCTACATGGGCTTTCCTAGCACTCAGCAGATAGAGGCAANAGTAGCAGAGGTGTAAGGTTGAATTAGGTGTATGGCTCAGTGGTTAGAGCACTTGCTGGGAAAGCAGGAGGACCTCATTTCAGTCTCTAGCACCCACGTAAAAGGCAGGTAACCTTAGTTAGGTAACCCTAGTGCTAGGTGACAAAGACAAACAGATCCTGGAAGTTCACAGGCCAGGCAGCCTATCTATAATGGTGAACTTCAGGCTTTAGTGATAGACCCTGACTCAAATCAAATAGGGTGGAAAGCAGTAAAGACAGACTCCAGCCATCCTCCTGGGACCTCTGCCTGCACAAGCATGGGTATGCATACCTGCAATTCATGTGGGCACACGCTAGATCCTGTCTCTTATACACATCTTCCATCTTAACATGTCTGAGGAAAGGGCAGTTCTCAAGGAGCTGGAGTAGGGAGAGGGTTTCAACGGAAGTAGACAAGGAAAGGAAGGAGAAAAGTGACCAGAGTCGCCTGGGCTGGAACCACAGAAAGGGTTTCTTAGGCTGTGAGATGAGTCCCTTCTAAATACACATTGTGACCACACACACACACACACACACACACACACGTCCTCTGCCCAGAAGGTTGGGGCCACATCTCTTCTAGCAGTCATCTGGACATGCTGCTGGTCTCAGAGTTTGCTCACAGGCTCTCGGTTCACAGGAATTCTCCACCAACCTTCAGCATTCTCTGGCATTTGTTCTTTGAGAAAGCATTATCAAAAAATTTTACACACATATCAAATAATGCATTTGTCAAGAATAACCTTCATAAATAACCTTTCTTCTAGTTTATGTGAACAATGGCCATTGCTTGACTTTATAGGATTTAATTGGAAGATTTTAAAGTTGAGGGGTTCAACTTTGCAAGTACTCTCCATGTGCTGATGAAAAACAGACAACCCAGGTAGATTTCACAAAAATGAAACTCACATACTTTGTTACTTTCATGACATCATGCATGTGATGGTTTGCAAGCTACAGCACTTGTTCATTAAGTGTAAGCACCGTGGGCAAGAGTAGGGGCCCCTTCAGTTCTCCCAATTTGCTTTTACCTGCCCAGCCCCCAAGAATACATGACTATTCTTTTCTCTTTAAATCAAACTAGAGGGTTGTCTGTTCTTAATTCCCTCAAACCTACCTGAAAACAAAAGAGAATACAAGAATTGCAGTGANATGGGGAGAAACTTATCTAAAGAAAACACTGGGGGACCCCAGATTCCCATCCCTGCAGGGTGAGTGGGTGCCAAGTTCTGCATCCCCACTGAATGATCCCAGCAGCTGCAGTTGTTACTTGTGGTAACTCTTCTAGGATCTCAAAGGGTTTCAAAGTCACCCTGGCAGCTGCCTCCTGTCGCCCAACCCTGTAATGATTGAACCTCTTGTTCCTTTTATAGACTTGTTCTCTCCTAATAAAACACTAAATGCTGCTCTGAGCAACTGTTCCAGGATGGTTAGACACAAGCCTTCCCCTCTTCCTCCAAACCCTCCACTTGGGTATTTGCTCTCACAATGGACCCCTGTGTAAATGGTCCTATCACACTCACACACACACACACACACACAGTCACATGGGCACTCACACAGGCATGCAAGTGAGTACACAAACATTCGTGCAAGCTCCTCAAAACCCCTTTACCAGAACCTGAACTGCACATCCATTTCCAGCTAGTTTAAGAGCTGCTGCTTTAAAACTGGGCAGCCATCCTAGACACAGGGAAGCATCCATGAAGCANAACCCACATGAACGAAGAACCACAACTCACTGTGGCAGAAGTCTGCAGAAACCTCCAAGCTGTCTGTCAGAAGAAAGAGCTTCGACCTGTTAGCATTTGGAAGGGAAATGCTGCAAAACAAGCCGGTTTTTTCCCCCCTTGGCAAATACGAACCACATTTGTAAGGTGTGAACTCTTTCCATACTTGAAAATGCAGATGGAAATCATATCAAACCAGAACAATGCAAGAATCAGCTCAAAAAGGGTCGCTAGGTCTAAATACACTGTATTCATGTATGAAATTACAAAAAAAAAAAAAAACTAAATAAAATCAGAATAGGAAAGATTCCTAGCCCCTCTCAAACCTCACACTCTTTCTCCAGCTCATCCTCCNGCAACTACATAAATGCAGTCAATTATCTTCTTCCCTGAATCAAGTACAACAACATTTAAAACTAACCCTTCCTTTTAAAGCTTCACTATGACTTTACATTTAATTTACATTTGATTTTTACCTCCTTTAAACAGAATCTTGCTATGTAGCCCAGGCTGGTCTTGAATTGTGGTAATCCTTCTGCCTCAGCCTCTTGAGCTTACTGGCATGGATCACCACGACCAGTTTAATTTGCATTTTTACCTGTCTGTTGATGCTCGCAAGCCTCTATGGAGTGAGTGTGCAGGCTAGCTGTCTTATTGATGGCGGCTAGCAAAGTGTCTGGTGGCATAGATAGTAGCTGTTAGTCAAAAGTTTGTTGAATAAACAAATGAAACTCGAAAAACAAAATGGACTTGGTTTGTGGATATTTAGCTAAAACAGGCCCGCTAACAAAGTCCCTTGAACCTGTTTTTGTTCTTCAGATTCTGAAAGCTTTTAATGAGGAATCCTACCCTCTTGAAATAATTCTGCTTAAGTAATTGCCATTTGACTGAAAAGGAAAAAACACAAAGAAGCTTCAGATTCTAACGAGTAGTAGAAAATTAGAGGCAACCAAATCCTTTGTGTGGCTTTTCCTTCATCCTGAGACCTCTCTGAAAGTATAAATTAAAATGCTATAATTGGTGATTTAAGATGTTAGCTCATGGTAAGTTTATTTTTACATTTAGCGCTAAGTATTTTATTCATACTGATTTATTTTTCTATTATGACATTTTAAAAAACCTGTAAGCCAAGAGAGCGGCATAATGAAGGCCGTGCACTCATCATTAGCTATACAAATCAGCAGTCCTCACCACTCTGATGTCACCTACAGAAACTAGTTTCGACTTCAGCTTTGCGACAATCAGACTGCTGCCAGCGCTGGCCAATTAGTTTATAATTACTATGGACTTCTGGGTCTTCAGAAACCTCCCACTTGGAAGGTGGAAGTTTTGAGCCAAAATATGACATTTGACATGGTTGCAGCTGCTTGAAATATGTCTTCATTAAAATCAGATGAAGGAGATAAGCCTCCAAACCAACACAAAGTTTGCATTTTTTCTTTTAAGTACACAAGTAGAACTCTTTCCCTGCCTGTACTCCCTCCTGAGTCCCCTCCTCTCTTCTCCTCCCTGCCCCCTCTCCTTCTCTCTGGGCCCTTCCTACTTTCTAAAACATTTAGCCATGAGTGTGTTCCCAGACACACTCTTTTGCTCTCATTAGTGCTCACGCCATTTTCCCAGTGCCCCAGTTCACTCTTTGAAGGAGCTAGAAGGCAAGGACACAGGGTGACATAAACTCTCAAACAAGTTGAGTCTTAGGAACGGACCTTTATACCTTTCTCTCACTCTCTCTCTTTTTTTATGGCTTAAGATGGTGCAAAAATGTTACTTACTCCCTAAACAGTTATTAGTCTCCGTAATGTAACATAACAGATACTTTCTAAATCCTTTTAGCCTTCTCCCCCTTACTGGAAAGATCATCTTTTATATATATATATATATATATTTCAAAGTGGATTTAATAAAGAAAGGAGTGCTGTTAAAGTAATACGTGAGGCTTTGACATTAAGCAGTGCAACCCTGCGGAGTCGGCAAGAACAGGGCCTCTAATCTCCAGTGATTTATAGAAGCTCTTCCTTCATCTCTGTACTCGGGGAGGGCCAAAAAGTTTAGAGACAGCCTGGCGTCCCTCGTACTCCACACCACTAACTCCTGCTGGCCAGTCTGCTGCTGAAACTGTTAACCCTGGAGCTGCCGCTGGAGCTGAACACCATCACAGCACGTTTATTTGCTTTCAGAAGACAGAGCGGTTTCACGTTGCAGTAAAGCACAGCGAGGTAAACATCCATGCAGGAGGTTGAGGAGTTACAAATGAAGAGCAGAAGAGACACTCAGAATCAAACGAGGCTGGAGACGGTCAGAAGCCCCTCGCCAGAATGCAATGTACTGGCTCTGCATGCCCACTCCACAGCCACCACCTCAAGGGAGCCAGAGGAGGCCTGGTGGGTGACACGTGCTCTCCTTCGTAACATTTAGAAATAGAACTCAAGGTCAAAGTTAAAGTTCCAGAATGACATTAGAAGGGCCAGACAACATGAACAGTCAGAAACAAGTTGTTCTACCGAGTGGACCAAGGGGTGGGAAGGAAGGCAAGCTTGCACTGGGCCTTGACCAAGAGGGAATGTGCAAGGCTGGGGCAGTTGGGCCCGTGTGGTCCTTCTAGCATGAGAGACGTTAGGAAGTGGACGTTGGTGATTTTTAAATAGATGCACACCATGAGCATGTTTCTCTCTCTAATCAACCCCGTCTTCTTCAAAAGCCTAGTCTTTTGGGCCAAGGTCTTTAATACTAAGGTATCCCCAAACCACTAGCAAGCACTTGGATCTGGTGTTCAGAGCAGAGCACAAAGCCTGCTATAAGGACTGGCATTCGTGGCTCCCTCTGAGACTCTGCATTAAAACCATCAGGGAAACATCTTGATAGTTGGGTTGGTCATATGATATGGCTGTTATGAACTTGGCACAATTTCTCTCTCTCTCTCTCTCTCTCTCTCTCTCTCTCTCTCTCTGTCTCTCTCTCTCTGTCTTTCTGGCCTTGCTATTTGTCACAGGCTAGCCTTGAACTTACAATCCTCCTTCCTCAGCCTCCCGGGTGCAGGGATGGCAGATGTGCATGGGTTGACTCCATCAGTTAGATAAGGGAACACCCTCCTAACCTACCAGGAAAGAAAGGTCTTNGATGGAACTGCCTCTCTTAAAAGATGAGGGGGCCACTTGTGCCAATAAGACCTGGGGTATGAAGGAGGAGGTGCATGCCGGCCTGAGGCTAGGACAGTCTGTGAGAGATGGCCCCGGGACAAAGCTCTTGAACTTGATCATTTAGGGCCTTGCTGCTTAGTCTGTTTCTGACAAGANAAGACACTGAGCTCCTTTTAAGAGGCTTTCTGGAATCAAGCACACAGGTCAAGAAAACTAACAAAGATCAATATTGCACACTTCAGGCCAGGTCACAAAACTCCCAGCTGCAGCAGCAGCAGCAAGCAGTGAAAGGCCTTCACAGTCCAGCCCATCTGAAGAGACTGGAAGAGACCACGGTCAAATTGTGAGAAAGTCATCCCCAGAGCCTGGGACTTGTGACCTACAGCCCAGCACTCCTCGATGAAGGACAGTGATTACCAGGTGANGCTTTGTAGCTGTAAGAACCAAGTTCAAGCCCTGGCTCTTCCACATCTGTGGGATCACTGGTGAGTTCTGACATTATCTGACTCTCCTTAAAACAGGAATAATATTTACTACTGAATTCTCTGAGGTCATGAGGGAGAATGAAAAACAGTGCTAAGAACATGAGTGGACACATCTGCACTCTGGACAGATGTTAACATGGTGTTTTATGACTGTTTCCAGAGACAAGATGGACCTAAGGACTAGCAAGCGCACTTTTCTGGAANAGCACACGGTCCTGAGCTGACTCCAAACTGCTAGGAAGCAGTGCAGTATGGCAGACAGCAGCTCACCACGTGCCCCTGACTATGCCACAGCACACACTGCATTTGGTTGTTATAGCTCTCTGCCAGTCTGTCTGCTTCTGAGATAGTCTTGAGGGCCACAGACCAGAGCGGATTCCTAGCTGTATCTCTAGGGTCTGGCTCAGTAGGTGGCCATAAGGAGCCATGGAATGAGAAAGAAGCAAATGGAGTTTGGTGGGCCTAGACAACATTCCCTGTCTTCGCCAGCTCTGGCCAGGATCTCTGCAGTGGAACTTGTCTAAATAGGCTCTGCCTTCTCACTCAAAGCCCAGGGCAGAATTTAGAGACCAAACATATTTACAGTTCAACCTTCTCTGAAGGTGACACACTCAAGAAACCCTCTGGCTGCTCTGGGAGCCACTTTCCCAGGGTGTGAAGTGAGTAGTTAGCTCATCCTGCTAACAGCATTCCCACCCACGCTGGCAACTGTTAGCACTCTGGCCTGGTGTGAAGATCCCTATGCCATGCTGGGTTATTTTGGCCCACACCAAGCCAAAGCACACTAATGTGNGAAAATCTGGAGAAACACCACCTAGAGCTGATTGTGGATGGCCTCCAGGGTCATAAACACCAAGTCACTTCACAACCCTGCTGCCCACGTCCCAGGCCTTCCCGTGGGATCAGTCTTCCCCAGCATAGAAGGAGCCTGCACCAACACACATGCACTCATTGCTGCTTCGTCTGGCCACAAATGCAGATTCAGAGACCTTGGGAGTGAGAGGAAATGGATTATATTCCAGGCTCACCAAGGCAAAGACCCACCCTTGATATGAGCAAAGCAATCCTGGAGGAAGTTGTTCTGCAGTGATCTGTTGATTGACACCACCCACTGGGAACTTTTCTGGGAAGATTTTCCCATCAGTTGTTTCCTTTTATGAAAGATTTCTGGTTCCTCGTGAAAAACTGGAGCTGGTTTAGTCTCCAAGGTCTCACAAGGCAGACTCCAATGTGCCAAAGCTCCAATTATTTATTTATTTTAATTTTTCTGCAGACAGGGTCTCGAGTAGCACAGGCTGGCCTGGGACTCACTACGTACCTGAGGATGACCATGAACTTCCTCCTGCTTCATAGGCACGTCCCACTACACTGGGTTTTTATTTATGTGGTGCTGAGGATGGAACCCAGGGCTTTGTGTATGGCTAGGCAAGCATTCCACCAACTGAGCTCGCCCAGAGGTGAGACCAGAAGTAGGAAGGGAGATGTCAAGAGTGTCAGCTGCAGACTCTTTACCTTTGGGAAACTGCAGATCCCAGCTCCAGCCTCAACTCCCGGATAAACAAACCTTAGCGGCCACCCAGGGTACTTCAGTTTGTAAAAGGGCTTAGGAATGTAAATCACACAGGAGTGAAGTGTGATCCCAATTTGCACTTAATCAAAGCCAATTAGAGGTACATTATTTACACAAAGCCCATGCATCTCAATTGTGCCTAGCACAGCCCAAGACAGTTCTGAGTTCAGACCTTAATTCTGCTTAATTAGAGAAGTAAACATTTTCACCAGGTCCATCCTTCAGTCTCGTCTACAGCCCGTGGGTAAAAGCAACCAAGTTTGCAGAGTGTTTCACTTCGGGCCAAGAAAGTTTAATTGAGACCTGTTTTTTTGTTTTTTTGTTTTTTTTAAGATTTATTTATTATGTATACAGAAAAGGGCTCCAGATCTCATTACAGATGGTTGTGAGCCACCATGTTGAAAACACCTGCAGAAAACAACGATCAGGTCCCACCTTTGTTACCCAGGCTGGGAAGGTGCCACTTTTGTAGTCANGGTGCACCTCTGGCATGCACTAAATAGTAACTTCNGTTCTGCTTCCTTTTCTGCATTTTAGGAAGAAGGATTCAACCCAGGGAGCTAAGCAGATCAAAGAACTCAACTTTCAGNGTTAACAGTCCATTTCCCCAGGTCAAGAGGCCCCTGGTCAACACTTCAGGGTAGCCAGTTTGGATCACTAGGTGGCAGGAGATGCCCTGAGGTCAGTGCCAGTAAGTAGGCCTCAGGCCACAACACATCAATAGAGGGGACAGGAATCTAGGACAACAGAGCTTGGGGAAAGCAAAGCCCCAGCGCATGGAGAGGGCCTTGGTGACACCTGCTTTAAAACCCCTCTCACAGGTCCATTTAGCAAACAGACATTTGGCTACCCCTTTGTCACCTGTCTCCTCTGAAGGAGGAACTGTGGAGTATGAAAATAAAGCATTACAAAGTGTCTAGCCTAGGGTGGACGGAATGTTTGATGGATCAATTATTGGAAACCAAGACTTTGTGGATTCAATGGTACTTTTCCAGCACAAAAGATCATAGTCATATTAAAACATAGTAAGATCTCTGAAGGAAATAGGTGGTGCTAGCAAATGTCCTAGTGGCCCAGTGGGCTCTAACACACAGAGCAACAGAGTGCAGCAAAATAACCCTGACTCTGCAAGACTACAGTATTATTTAGATACAGGATACAACAGGCTTTCTTTTAAATCTTTTTTATAAGGGCAGGATAGTGGGCTGTAGCTCGGTTGGTAGAGTGTGCACAAGGCACCGGGTCCAATCATCCACGCCACATACAACAGGGCATGGTGACACTGGTCTGTAATTCCAGTACTTTCAAGCTGGAGGCAGGCGGGTCGAACATTCAAGGCTATCCTCAGTCACACAGTGAGTCTGAGATCCTTCCTTAAAAAGAGGGGAGTGTGGGAGGCAAAAGTCACACACATTTCCTCTTGTTAGACTGTATTCAATTACAGAGTTAGTTACGCAAAATTTTTAATTCAGCTAAAATGCTTAAAATGCACATTTTTGGTAGATAAAGATATAATTTGAATAACTCATTGATCTGTGATAGATCTGAACAGTGCTCCCAAAGTGAGATCTGAGAGACTTGTACAAAGGGCTTGGTCCACAATATCCTTTCTCTAGTTAATTGTTTTATGTTTGTGTTTCTCAGAACTGTATCTTCCTATGTAGCTCAGGTTGGCTTGTGATCTTTCTGCTTCAGCCCTGTGAGTGCTGGGATGATGGGCACATCCCACCATGGCCATCATTCCTTCACCTTATTTATTTACAAGAACCAATCCAAATGCAACCTTTTCTTTTTTTCCAGTCAAGGTTTCTCTGTGTAGCCTTGGTTGTCTTGGAACTCNCTTTGTAGACCAGGCTGGCCTCAAACTCACAGAGATCCACCTGCCTCTGCCTCCCAAGTGCTGGGATTAATGGTGTGCGCCACCACTGCCCAGCCCAAATGCAACTTCTTTAGGTTGGGTGTTCAAGTCATTTTTGAAATCTCCACAGGTCACGCTGAGAATGTTCCCTCGTTGACACAGGAAGTCCCATCGCAGAGTAACCAACTTCCCAAGATTCTGCCTTTGAACTCGATCAGCAAAATAAAAACAAACTGGGCTCTCTGATCCTGAATAGTTTCCAAATGTCCCGCCTACTTTTCATGACCTCATTCAACTCTGAAGAAAGTTCAGCTCTCAGGGAAAGTCTCTGGAGGCTCAGTTGCTCCTCATTTTCCAGCTCCCACCCAAGGCTCAGGAAAACCCTTTTATTGGTAAGGTGGTCCTATGGAAATCATGAGATTTCACATTTGTGAGATTTGCTTTTTTCTAGAGAAAAACTTTACTTCAAACCCGAGATCAATTATGGCAAGAAATAAGAAAATCAAGTGTGAATCTGTTCACTAAAAAATGGCCCCAAGTGATGCTTTAGATGTTAAAAGTCCTTTTGCATATACTGACGTGTGAGATCTTAAAAGCAATGTACAGAAACTGAAGAGGCATGGGGTGTGTGTGTGTGTGTGTGTGTGTGTGTGTGTGTGTGTGTGTGTGTGCAGCCATCTACATGTGTAATGTTCTTGAACAAAGGAAGGGCTGGGGGACAGAAATGAAGGTGTACCATGAAAACAATCTACAGGAGGGAAATGGAGAAAACCATTCTAAATATAGTGCAAACTCCAGAAACCACTAAAGGTACTGGAATTTTAAAGATAAACTTTTAAAATGTTGCGTGGCAAAAATCTTACAAATATGCTCTAGGATCCTGAACAACTTGAATGAATGTAGAGAGAATTAAGAGCCAATTTGCTCAATTAAAGAAAACTCCTTCAAATCAACAAAAGACTAATAACCCACAGAAAAACCAGCAGGGGCTGGAGGAGGATGGCTCAGTGGTTAAAACATCACAGTCTATTTTCCAGAGTATAAATTAGTGTAGCTAAGGTGAAGTACCAGATGGGAAACTGATGTCATGTGAAATTACAAAAAATATTTTGTGGTCCATATCTTTTGACTTGTGAATTCTGCTTCTAAGAACTAACTATAGAGCTGTCTAGATGTATATAAGTGTGTTGTTATAAAATAACAAATACTCAGACTTGAATAATGATGTATTTGATGAAATATGGGTATAATGACACCCATTAGCACTATTTATAAAAACAAAAGGCTGAGCACTATCTGTCCAACAAGAGGTGCTACTTGAAAACCACCGCACCCCTGAAATAAGAAGAAAAACTATAAATACTAAGAAAAGAAAAAAGTTCCAAGATATATACACATATGAAGTGGTGTTCCCAGGTGTGGTGGTTCATGTCCACACTCCCAACCCTCAGGGTGCTGAGGTAAGAGGATCATCAGGGATTTGAAGCTAGCCTGGGCTACAGAGTGAATGCCACACCAGCCTGAGCTAGTGTGAGGCTCTGCCTCAAAAACAAAACAAAATAAAACAAACAAACAAAAAGGAAAGAGGGGCTACACTAGGATGTCCTTTTAATGTAAAGAAAAAGCTAACAGGATAAAATATGGGCTGGGGAGGTGACGATGTTTTTTCACTCTATACTATTATACGTCTAGTTTTTTTCTTTTGGCTTCTTGGTCTTTAATACTTACTTAGAAAGCTGAGCTAGCATAGAAATGAAATAAGCAAAGGAGTCGGGAGTGCTGTGAAAAACTTCAGCTCTCGCTCCATCTTTGATGCCCACATGAATGAGTACGGCAGACCCCTTCACTCTGGTGTTGCCCATTTAAGAATTCATATGTTGTGAGAGGATACTTGGAGGGGTATGTGTCCCCTCTGGCCAGGCACACACACACACAACAGTCTCCGTTTATCCATGGGAACGAGCCTTCCATTTCAAATAACAAGAAGCCTTTCTATCCGTTATTTCATTAAATCCACAGTACCAGCAGTCCTTCCTGTCACAAAGATCTGGGAAGTTAATCACCAATGACACAAAACCTCTAAGTGGCAGAGCTGTGACTGCAGCATAGACAAGTTAACAACATCACATTGCCTTCCAGAGACAAATCTGGTAAGCAGCCAGTGGTGCCCAACAGCCCTTGGCTTAAGGAACCTTCGAGAGGTGCTACTGGCTATCTTTATCTTCAGGGAGACTTGCAAGTGGCTGGAGTATGCTCATCTCCCCACCCTCAAGACAAGCCTTGAACTCACTATGTAGTTGAAGGCAACCTTGACCTTCTGACCCTCTTGTCTCCACCTCCCAAGTGCTAGAATTACAGGCTTACGCCACCACACTTGCTTTCATGTGGTGCTGGGCATTCCATCTAGTGCTTCACGTGAACTAAGTAAGCACCACCACACCCCAAATTCTGCTTCTTAATACAGTGTGTATCATTTTTATTTAGAGGTGTAGAGATGGTCTGGAAGTACAGCTCAAGTAGTAGCATATGCGTTAGCATGTGCAAGGCTCGGGATCTGAGTCTCAGTAGCATATTAAAATAAAATGCCTGGGTGAGACTCACTTGGCAGTGGGGCTACAAAGCAGCAGGAAAGAGCCAGAAGTAACGCCATCAACCTCAGCTTTACCTTAACTTGACTGGTAAGTCCAATGTGCAAAGCAGGGGGCTAGGACCTCAAAGGTTCTGAGGTCTCTCACAATGTACTCTTTGTTAAACCACACTGTTTCTGGAGTTCTGCTGACAGCAGAGAGTGAATTAAC
>LZPO01007996.1:26243-81656 GCA_001675575.1 Neotoma lepida | reverse complement strand
ACACACAATCTGCCAAAAAAAGAAAAGAAAAGAAAACAATCATGTCTCAATAAAGCAGTGCAGATTTTTAGGAAGTATTTGGTCTAAAGATTCTCTTTAGAAGATATATTATTTACTTTTTTGTTTCTGTGACAAAACACCACATCCAAAAGCAACTTAAAGAAAAGAGTTTATTTTGGCTTATGATTCCAGAGGGATGAGTTCATCATGGCAGGGAGGCATGATGGCAGGAGAAGGAAGCTGAGCAATCACATGCTTAACCACAAGAATGAAGCAGAGAGCTTGGAAGCTGAGTGGAGTTTAAACTCTCAAAGCCCACCATAGTGACATACTTCCTCTAGCTAGGCTGCATCTCTCCAAACCAATCAGGGGGACTAAGTATTCAAATGCCTGAGTCTAAAGGGGACATTCTCATTCAAACCACCANAGAAGAAACCAAGGCCAACTGAAGAAGAGAATGGAGAAAGCAACTGTCTGCAGGGGAAAAGCGTTAGTAGAGATCTTAAACTCGTTTTGTCTATAACTATTATTTTATTAGCTTTATTGACTTACTTTTCTTTCACCGTTAACAAACAGTTGGCTGTTGCTGATGGCTGCAATTTAAATTGTAATATGAAACAAGAAGTAGATAGCCACAGAGCCAAAGACAAAATGTAAGTGCCTGGTGGTCAAACAGGATCACACACTAGTCCTTTCAACTGCTAAGCTACATATAAACCTACAGGTTAGTGGGAACAACAAACCCCTCACTGACTTCCGGACTCACAGCCAGTCAAACATCCAGTATTAAACCCACCCATTCACTGTGATAACTGCACTAACTGAGTTATAATTGCTAGTTAGCTCTTCAGAAGCATAAGGATGGGGAATGAACTGAAGTGGAAGGAGGAGATATCTCTTTCCTTTTTTCCATGAAAAGATATATCTTTTCATGATGCAACAATGGAAAATTCCCAAGTAGGACTGGCACAGTGAAATCTAATCAAATGCCTAAACTATGTGTGCCTTTGACTGCATCAAAGTCATTTTAAGAGAAACAGACCTTGATACTTTCTAAGGATACTCCTTTTCTTGGGGGTGAAGGTTTTAGTCAAAATATACTTTAGCGTATTTAAAACCAATTTAAGCCGGGTGTGGCGGCGTCCACNTGTAATCCCAGCACTCAGGAGGCAGAGGCAGGCGGATCTTTCTGAGTTTGAGGCCAGTCTGATCTATAGAGTGAGTTCCAGGACAGCCAGAGCTGTTACACAGAGAAACCCTGTCTGGAAAAACTCAAATAAACAAACAAATAAATAAATCCAATTTAAAAGAAATGGGCTCTTTATGTTAATGGCTCCACAACAGAGGTNAATAAATACATTGTAGTCAAGGAGATGAAACTTTTCTCAACTTCTTAGGGGATAGATAATAAGAGCTGATAAACATATCTTTCATACTTTGTGACTGAGGCTGGTTCTGGGCTCCTGACCTGTGCCTTGACTTTCTAAGTAGCACAAATGACCCTGTCCATACATCTTTCTTCTCCTTGCTTTTCTTTCATTCTTATATAGGCAGGGTCTCCATGACTCTCAGGATGGCCTCAAACTCCTGACTCTCCAGCCAGAGTCTCCTGAGTTCTGAGAAGACAGATGTGTGGCACCATTAAGTTTAAATGAACAGCAGCGCAGACGTGTTCCTCCACTGCCATGGTGTAGTGAAAAGCCTGTGGACTCGAGTTTCCAGAACCCAGCCCGTTTGTCCAACCATGTATCCTCTACAGGCTCATCCTTCTCATCTATGAAANAAAACCATTATTTTACCTTGCAGGATTAGTGCAAAATAAGAAACTACACACAAAAGTGCCTATTGGAGGTGTGGGTATATGTGTGGCTCCCGCTGTGTGCATGGCTTTAGTGGCATGGTCAGAGGTCCCAGACACCCAGAAGGTATTACCTACCCCAAAATATCAGGGGAACGTGATCTTCACACTGAACCTCAAGTGAAATATATTTTCCACACATATTTAAGATGCAAGGGGAAGGCTTTTAGGCTGTGAACTTTCGACAGAACAGTGATGGTGTCCCACACCTGAGTGTTCTCTTAAAGAAACATATTCACATTTAAAAGGTCAAGTTGTAAAGCCATTTGATTAAAATAGTAATAAAAGAGTAAACATTAACCCACAATTTCTCCTTTGGTCTTTATTATCCCAAGTGTATCACCCCTAGAGTAAGTTGCACCTTAAGACATTTTAGGATTATCTTGATTAAAATCTTTGAGTTCTTAATTTTAAGTAGGAAAAAGCTAATCTCCGAAAGCCAAGTTTAATACTTTTAGCATGATCTAGATCTTAACAGTTGCATGTTATCCTCTGCTACTCCTGAGTGACGAGCTGAAACATGACCACCCAGTCCTTTCTGTGTTAATCTTCGAGCTACTGATAACACAGAGACGGTTAACATCAGACAAGGAAAGTAACTCATCCTTAGATCGCCACATTCCACCAGCAGTGCAGGACACGGAAAGCTGCTCCTTACAATTTTAATAGCTTTTCCAAGGGTTCCAGAGCTTTTCGGACTGAGTAAAATCAAAACCCAAAGCCCAGAAATCTGTGGAGCTACAGTCCACAGCTAAGTTCACAGCCAAGCGTTCTGTAGGGTAAAGGAGTACTTTTGATGGGACCACCATTGAATCTGAGGTCTGTGCTCCAAACACATGCACAGGGGGCTATCCTAACCTAAGCTAAACAACGATAGTTGTGTTATTAACCACATCTGTCAGTTCTATGATGGCTTGCACTTTCACATTTCTGAGTGGACTACATCAGCTTGGAAGAACTGTACCCAACCCGTGTATTGCTCAGAGGAGAAACTGGCTTAGAGGTATACTACAATGCTTCGATTGTGAGCAATATCTACTGATAAAAANGTAAAACCTTTGGTTTCCAAGCATTTGGATTTATTTGGTTGTCTGGACTCTGCAATATGCATTTTGATTTTTGCTATTTCTAGCCCATAAAGCCATCACAGGAGGTTGGCCTCAGGGCCCTGAGAGGAAATCTGGCTTCCACCTCTGGGACACATGTTTCAGTGCTTAAGTCTCACTGACCCTGCCAATCACTCCTCCCAGAAGCCACAGCCTGGCTTACAATAACAGAGTATATCAAAGAGGACAGGAAAGAAAACAAGACAGTGGCAAGGTCAGCAGAGGACAAGAATATGGTGCCATGCCCTATGGAAACTGGGAAGCAGAGAGCCATATACTAATGCCATCAGCTATATTTCCTAGGAAAGGTAATGCCGTCAAGGCTGATGCCCTGTCAGTCAGCTCCTACTGCTGTGGTCTCCATGCAAAGTAACTCTAAGAACAGGCTGCCTTCCTGTGACAGTCAAAAAGAAGCACCTTTTTAGAATCTCGCTGCACCCCGCATGCTTAAACTCATGTAGGGTGGCAATCATCACGCCCATTCTTCTGCAGTGTGGAAATCATCCACATCCTGGAATTCTGTCACCATTACCATCCACTTCANGAACAGTGGCTAGCCATTCTACATGGAGGCCTCTTGCCTCTGCACGAACGCGCTTTGATCAAAAAGTCAGCAGGATTAAAGGGGTAGAAACTGGTGCTGAAATGTTGGGGCCTGAAGTTAATCTAGGTTTAAAATACCACTCATGGGCTGGGAGGGCTTGGGAAAGTAAGTTTGAGTCTCTTAGAGAATTATTTTGAGAATTTAATGTTCTGCCACACGGTAAATTTTCAATATACGTTAACTTATTAGAGAAAGCTACATCAAAAAAGGAAGGTAACTTTCAATGGTAGCTTCCTCCTGTAGCAAGGGTGGCTCTCTCATGTCTGTCTCCTCTCATGTCTCAGTCTTCTCTCACTGCTTGCTCACACCATTGGTTGTATTTCCTGCCTCAGTTCCTTTGTCCTTATTTGCTCTCTGCAAAAAGTCACCTCTGGTCCCACCTCTGAAGGTCCAAACCACCCCAAGTGCTTATCTCCATCACCATCTCACTAAATGACTCACTATTCTTAAGCATTTTTTTTAAAGGCAAGATCACAGTATGTCACTCTCAATGGCCTCGAACTTGCNATATAGACTGGGCTGGCTTCGAACGCAGATATCTGCATGCCTCTGCCCCCCAAGGGGGAAGATTAAAGATGTGCACCACTATTGCCCAGTTTTTTAAAGCTTTTTTTATGCCATTGATGGTGACCATTTAAAAAAAATACAACAATAAAAAAAACGATGGCATATATAAAGTTTAGTCAACAGATAATATCACCTCTGGCTTTTAAAGAGGTCCTAGATCAATGCACAGCACTCACTGTAGGTTAGCAACTATTCCTAACATCAGGTTAAGAGAATCCAGTGCTCTGTTCTGACTTCAGTAAATAAAACAGAGCATCCAGCGTGGAGTTTTCTCGATCTTAGCACTTAATAGGAGTAGCTAAGGAAATAAATGGGTAACAACTGTTCTCACTCCAATATAAGACCTAAGAAAAAGAACCACTTGCCCCCCCCCTCACCTTCTCAGAGAACAGCAGCAAATGCTGAGTGCTCATTACCTCAGACACTGCAGGATGCAGAAGTGGCCAGAAGTCCAAACTATGATAGTTGGCACACTGTTCTTTGAACCCAAGGAGTTAAATGGAGTCGTGGGGAGATAAAAATCTCTGGTTTTATTGTTTAGTGGGGCTGCCTGACAAATAAAGATCCAGCTGCAATTGGGACATTCCAAGCTTACAAGGCGCCAAGTTTTACTAACTATAATTTAACGGGTCCAACTGTTGCAGTCCAAATTCTTGTTTAGATAATCAGCCTTTGTTTGAATATGCTCACAAACAGCACAGGCTAGCATTAGCCTCTGAGTATGTCATGTGAGCTGATTACCCCAGGCTCCCAGTAGCAGAAACTCATACACAGAGGAGGATTATTTTCCTGGTATTACTGTTAGCTAACATATAATCAGCACCCCCCGCCCCACACAGTCTGCATATCTCTTCCACACAGCCTCCCCCAACCCACCAACCAACCTCTTCTACCTTCTTCTAATGCCTCCTCTCTCTCCTCTCCCTCCCTCTCTCTACCCCTCCTCTCTCGCCTCTCCCTCCCTCCCTCTACCCCTCCTTTCTCTCCTCTCCCTCTCTCTCTCTCCTTCTTCAAAAGTCTTCCAAGTTCAAACAAAGTTGAAGGGTGAAAAGGTCAAGAAAGTTTCGTGGCTGTGACTGCTTAGAGAGAGGTAGGCCGAGCCAGGGTCTCGCACTCAACATCCACCGAAAGCTCAAGACTCTCATATTTCACTGTATTCCACAGAGCATGGGCGCCTTGACACAATCTGTTTGGAATGAAATTAAGCCCTTGTTAATAAATTTTAACATAATAGAATAACTCCACCTGCCAAACCATCACATCCGTGCATGAGCAACTCAAGTGGCTAACTCATTTGTCAAAAATGCCAAATTCTCAAAAATCGTATGTTTCAGANAAAAGACACTCATTTGGGATCAGTACAGCCTGCCCGTGTGCAAGCCACTGGGCATAAACGCCAGAGAAAGAGTGTAGAAACCCTGCACCTATCCCATCCTTCAGCCTTCACCTGGTCATTCCCAGAGCCTGGGAGAGTCAACACATCTCGAGTGCATAGGACAGAGTGTGGTGACAGAAAATACAGTATTCAGTATTACTTTTCAGTGGGGAAGAAGTTCTGAGTCACATGTGTGGCTCTCACAGTCAATGCAGGAATCCTTAGCCATGGGTACACGGTTGATAAAAATGATACAAACCAGGACACTGGTGAGAGTGCAAGGCTGGTCTGGACCGGGCAGTGTGGATCTGCTCCCAGCAGTTCCTCCGTGGCAGCCANAGGACACCCCAGAGAAGGAAAGCCCTCTCCTCCACGGGAGGGAAGCTGCAGATGTGCCTGACAACAGCAATGGGACACATGCTCATCTCTTCCCTGGGAGGCTCAGATTTTAGTCTTATACAGCAAGGTCTTTGCCGAGAGAAAGCACAGGAATCAGAAAGAGCACTCCAGCCTTGCTCACAGTCAGAGAGAGGGACATGGGGACCAAGTAAATCTATTCTAGGTCAAAATTCCACAGTGCTTCAGCCATCGGGACTGGAGAGAACAAAGGAGGAAGCAGAAAACTAGGAGCAAGTGGGCAACATTGAGGAAGTTCCGGGGAACCCATCTCTTCCTTTNCTTCCAATGACTTCCACGTGCTTAGATCTGTGCTAGTCCTTTGTGTAAATGAATTACAGTTATTACTACCTTAAGTCACACTACAATTTAAGAGAATGAAAAGTAAAAAAAAAATCCAGGCCTGAATGAAAAGTAAAAATAAAATCCAGGCCTGCTGCTAATAAGACTCACTCCACATTGGTTGGAATTATAGAATGCCACAGCTGGAAGAAAGCTCTCCCAAACCAGAGCAAGGAAGCATGGGGGCCAGCAGCAGAGCCTGAGAGGGATTCTCCCAGCACCCTCCACTAACCAAGGTATCTCCTCTCCTGTCTGTTTAGATATAGGGGTCCTACTTAAAATTTTATTAGCAAACAGGCTCTGCTATTGGGAGAGGAAGGATAAGAAGCACCACCCAATCTTTTCATTTTAAAGTTACACAACAAAAATATAACAAAAACCTGAGGAACAAAGGTTGTGGCTTGCCCAGGGTCCCTTGTGAACTGAGGAAGGGTTACTAGAACCTCTCTCCAGTCTTCTAGTCCCAATCAGACTTCAGATCTGTATCAGGTGGCTTGTCCCTCCTTTTGGTCCTCTCCTTACTCTCTTTGGACTNGGAAGATGCCATTTAAATAGAAAAACATCATAGGAATATTTATGTAGCACAAAAGGCCACACTAACATTCAATTTTAGAACTGGGTGACATGCAAAGAGGAGGTGTGCTGATTGCTGGCCTCCGGACAACTTCACTTCTGCAAAAGCCATTAGCCACACAAGTATCTGGGAAAGTCGGCCTTTACTAGGAAACCTGTAAAAGCTTAGGGTCAAAACTCTTCCCTGGGGCTCAAAGGTGGGCGGCTTCTGAAAGGAGACTTGGGCATTCAGAAGCTGCCCATCAGTTCTAATCTCACCAGCCCCTTCCACTGTCCCCCAAGATTGNTGCCAGATAATATGGAGGGGTAGGGAAAGAGGTATTTTTAGAGCCTTAAGTAGTAACAAAGTTTATCACACTCCTACTCCAATTAGTCACCCCTTTAGTCCCCAGGGAGGGTCACTAGGCTGCAGATCATTGCAAAGCAATGACTTCTCTGAGGTCTGAAACAGTCACAGAGGCACATGGCTCCATCTGGAAACACAGTCAAACTGAAGCAAATTCCATGAAATTCCCAACTGAGGCAGGCAAAGTAATTTCGTATCTCATGATACTAGCTCAAGCCTTGCAGTAGTGATATGTTAAGCAGATACCTGATTCTTAAATAATGATAAAGAAGATACTGTAATAATGATAATAACCGTCATTTCTGAAGGATGGCACCATAGGGGTTCAAAATGTGCATAAAGCAGGCAGATGAGCGCTCGACCCAGACAGAAATATGACTTGAAGGAACTGTCCATCATTCTTATGCCCACCCCCACTAAGACAAAGTCTCATGTACCCCAGGTTGGCCTCAAATTTGCTCTGTAGCGAAACTGCCTATCCTGCTTCCACTTTCCAAGTGTGAAGTTATGGTTATGTGCCACCAGGCCTGGCTTATGCAGTGTTAGGGACAGAACCCAGGGCTTCTCGTACGCTAGGCAAGTGCTCTGCAAACTGAGCTATGTTCTCAGGCCTTCTCTGCTTAAGAGAACACTGGTCCTGGGGTGTCATAAGTTCGGGGTATGTACCAAGGACTGTGAAAAATGTAATATTCCAAGAAGTGCCAGAACTAAAAGAAAAATAATTACCCTTTTGTTGAAGTGTATCTAATGCTAAAATGCTACTTTCAGTCCCCATAGTTACTCAGAGTACATTCAGAGAATATATTCTATCCAGAATGAAGAGCCTCTGGACTGTATGGAAAACACAGCTCACTGCACAGACAGCCCGCAGCCGTTATGATCTTCTCTCCTCTTCTGAAGGTGTGATTCCCAAATGCCTAGCATGGTTCTGTATTTCAGATCTGGACTTGAAGGAGAAACCAGGTTGAAACAGCTTTGCCACATGTATGGACGGCACTGAGGAAGTTCTCAAAAAACTTTATAAACCTGGTTCTGATATGTGAAATGGGGCAAAAAAAAGGCAACAGAACGTGATTCCTACATACATGTGTATGTAAGGATAATATAGTATCAGCATTTGTTTTTAGAATAAAACCCCAATAGCATGTTACAGTTCCCAGANCCAGGGTCTGGTCAAAAAGGACACAGCAGCTCTCCTCTATTGTGAGAAGAATACTACTTAAATGAAGAATTTAGAAGAAATATGATTAAAAAGAAAATGATTCACCAATTTGGACTGGAGGCTGCCTTAACAATATGATAACTGATGGTTTCCTGTGCAAGCAGGTCTGGTTAAAGATTTCAGCATGTCTATAGTTTCCACAGGTTTGCAGTATAACTGGGCTTAAGAGAATCTCAAAGCAAAACAATAAAGGATTTATCTATCACTAGAACAGTTCAAANAGGAGTCTGGGAGAGGGAGGGGGAGGGGAGCGGAAGGAAGGAGGAGGAGAGGGAAAGAAGAAGGGAAAGGAGAGAAGCCGAGCATGAACTGGAGAAAGATCTCTGCACAAGGGGATAAAAGANACTTTTTAACTATTAGGATTTTAACTTACTGTTAGTATTGCCTGTTACCTGTACTGGTGTTCTACCAGTATGCATGTCTGTGCACCACATGCATGTCTGGTGCCTAGGAGGTTTGAAGGAGTCAGATCCCCTGGAACTGAAGTTACAGATGGTTGTGGACCACCATATGAGTGTTAGGAACTAAATTCTAGTCCTCTTCAAGAGCAACAAGTGCTTTTAACTGATGGCCCATCTCTCCTGCTCTGGGTTAAAATATGTTTTTAAATTATATGAGCATTTCTTATTCAACTATGAAAATAAAGCCCCAAAGCACTGACATAGTTTAAATTCTTCTAATATTGCTCCTTTTGGTAGTGGAGCAAGTTGGAGTTACTTGAAAAGTAGGTAACAAAGAACTACTATTTCCTGAACTCTCTACAGAATATTTTGACAGGACAAGAAAGTGAGAATCTGGCTGGGAGGTGGTGGCACATGTCTTTAATCTCAGCACTCAGGAGGCAGAGGCAGTAGGATCTCTATGAGTTTGAGGCCAGCTTGGACTACAGGGGAGTTCCAGGACACCAAGGCTACATAGAGAAACTGTGTCTTGAAAAAACAATTAAACAAACCAAGCAACCAACCAACTAAACAAAACAAAACAAAACAAAAAGAAAAAGTGCGAATCTATGTACAACTGTGGAAAGCTGAGTGTTAGGGTTGTTCATCATATCTGAACACACAAAATCAAAGTAGGAGTAGCATGTGATATAAAAAAAAGTGAACCCCAGTTTCCAATGTGTAATCTAACACACCTGATAGCTAAGATCAAGATGTGGTTATTGTTGTTTTGTTTTGTTTTTTTCTCATATAAGGAAAATAGTTGAGTGTGGTAGCATGTACTTTTAAACCCAGAATTGGGAAGGTAGAGGCAGGCAGACCTCTATGAGTTCAAGGCCAGCCTTAGCTACAAAGCAAGTCACAGGCTAGCCAGAGATACATTGTGAGGNAGTCTTAAAAAACAATAATAAAGGTAATAAACCCTTTGAGCTACTGTTAATAACTAATCTCATCTTCTCTGCCTTGGTTATGAATAAATAAATAAGTACCCTCTTCAGCACAACACTAGACCAAATGAAACTTTTAGGTTGAAAAACGATGCTGAGAGAGTTAACTGATGACACACGCATCACATACAAGGACACCTGAGGCTTCTAAATTCCTAGGCTGAGCTGTCCCAAGNTCACTGTTGCTTCTTGATCCAAAGAGACTTAAGAATCTGTTTGCAATTAGATGTTAAGCTGGTAAAGCAGCATCCGTGAAGACACGGTTACTGAAGGACTTGAGGATAACCAAGATGCCAAAGAAGCTGATGCATCTATTCCTCTCCTTTCTCCCCCACTTGCTGTTTTCTGAAATAATAAAGGACCTTCTGGTTGTATGAACAGATCAGTGGCAGCAGAATCCAACAAGTGGGCACAGAAAGATCTTGGGACTCTGGACACCATACTGAGAATCGCTGTAAGAAAGTTTACGAGTTCATGACCTTTGACACAATAGCCACTGGCTAAAACCAACACAAGTGTAAAAGCTAAACTTTAGAAGCAACTGGAATTAAATCAGTGCTGGCAATTGAGAAGGTCACTTGCTAAGGGAAAAGAGGTAACACGTTTAGCATGGAATCTGTGTTCTTCCAAGGTCATTAGACCCAAGTCCCAAGGCAGGCATGGCCAGGAAAGGAGGAAAGGCAAGGTGGTCTATGAAGGCAAGGTCTATCTATGAAAAGCGGGAAAGGCTGGTCAATACAGCTATCAGCAAAGCTGAACTGAGTTCAAGTAATGTTTCCCTTTGTGTTGATAAAAGTAAAGGTAGGAGACTAGGCTGTGGCGTCTGTGCTCCAGCTCCGTGCTAATCAATACTGTGGCCACTGGCAACACCTGGCTAAGTGTGCTCTAGCTCGGTGCTAATCAACACAGTGGTCACTAAGCTTTCAAAACAGGCCAGGCTCAGTGAAACGTACTGTAAGTCTAAATATATAGTGGGGCTGGAAAACTGAGCTTTTAAAGAATGCAGCAGATTCATGAATAGCTTTTATATTGATTAAAGTTTGACATGGCAACCTTTCAGATATGCTGTGTTAAATGAAATACATTCTTAAATTTCACTTCATTTAAGCTGGGTACATGTCTGTGACCCTAGCACTCAGGATGCAGGGACAGCATAGAAAGACCCTGTCTCACTCCCACCCACTCAGATAACAACAACAAAAAAAGTGAAGAATAAAATACTCAACTACCACCCAAAGTCCCCCCAATCCAAAATCTGAAAGCTAACTCACAATGTTAAGTCTATACAGAGAAACCAAGCCAGGTGGTGGTGGTGCACGCCTTTAATCCCAGCACATTAGAGGCAGAGGCAGGAAGATCTCTTTGAGTTCAAGGCCAGCCTGGGTCTACAGAGGGAGATCCAGTACAGCCAGTGCTACACAGAGAAATCCTGTCTAAAAAAATAAAAGAGTTTATACAGAGAAACTAAAGTCCAGAGACGACTAGCAACAAATCCAATGCCAAAGAAGCAGCAGAAAAGATTCAAATTCCTCCGCCTGGCCAGGCTAGTCTATAGAGTTTCATCTGTCACCTGGACACCTGCAAGTGGTAAATAAAATAGGAAAATGCCTGGCATGAGGAGATACAGCCCTGCAGGGCACACTGGAGAGTGACCAGGTTGGACAGCAAACTGTCCAGGACTTAATGAAAAATGCCTCTAACTCTGTAATGTTTTAAGTATTTATATTTTTTAAAAAGCTCTGCACCCCATTGCATATTGGAAGGAAAGGCATTGCACAGTTGCCTGATGCAGCTGTCAAAAGGAAGGCTAGTGGACACTGATTTGGCATTCTTCAGATTTAGAAATGCTAATGATCAAATGTGAGAACCACCTAACTGGCAGCAGGGACTAGCCGGGTGGTGGGATACTGTCACCAAGGGAAATCTAGAGGACCATGTGGCCCATAATGCCTCTCTCTCTCTCTCTCTCTCTCTCTCTCTCTCTCTCTCTCAGAAAGGGAGCAAACAGGAAAGCACTGGAAATCCACTGGGGGTGGGTGGGGGGAGGGAGCACTGTGAGGAAAGGAACCCTCAAACAAAACCCAGCCAGCGACACCTGTAATCCCAGCAACTGGGAGGTAGAAACAGGAGGATCAGTGCAAATTCAAGGCCGGCACTAAGACCAAAACCCAAATAAACAATGTAAAACAAAACCAAATGTCCACCAGGCAGAGGACGCCAGCTGCCTGGAGTCTCAGGGTGCCCTGCTTCCCCTTATCCAAGAACACTGGATCACTGGATAAAGATGCAAAGTTACCCTTGTTACATGAGGGAGAGAGCTGAATGGCACAGGAAGTCATCTCTACCTGGGCAAACTACAGCTGATCAATTTTCTTTTCCTTTANTAAGGAAGACTACTCTCTCATTTTTACAGAGAAACCTGAGACCTAGAGAAAGAGGGGCCAGCCCAGACCACGCTACCTGGTCAAACCTGGGCTTTTTGATGTTAGAAAATAAGGATGGAGCTTCTCAACACTGAGCTTTGTGGTCTGACACGCCTCGGTACACTCTCATACCATACTGAGCTTTGTGGTCTGACATGCCTCGGTATGCTCTCATACCAAGGTTCCCATCAAGTCCTTAGTTTTACTGGGTTCACTCTGGCTCCCCACTCTCGGGTTTCTTGGTCTACTGGAGTCACTGTAGCACCCATTTCCTCGTTACTTCATGAATCTGCTCTCACCCTCCCCATTCACTCATTAATTCAACAGTCATTCCATTAGCAGCATTACAACGTTTGAAGGCCCAGCCAAGTCCTAGAGAACACTGCAGAAGAGGGCAGAAAGATTGCAGGAGCTGGCGAGTGAGAAGGAGAGCTATGCAATACTGCCTTCTGAATACACATGGCTACTGTGATCATTAACACAGTGTAGCTACCTGATAAGCTCTCTGATACTCAGGATGAGCAGAGGGACATGCTAGGAGGTATAAATGACTTGTCAGGATCTTGTTTTGGGGGTGGGTGAGGAGGTTCATATTTTAGTTTTACTAATGTGGTTCTTGTTCTAATAAATTTCTTCTCAAGTTCAGCAGGGAGNGGCAATGAGATGGCTTTTAGTTCCTTCAGTAAAGCTGGTCACTCTAGTGGGGGAAGCTAGGTAAGAGCCAAAAAACAGCTGGCTGCTAGCAATTTCCCCCTGAACATGCAGGACTAAAATACACACATTTAGTGAACGCCAGTCACAGTCACAGGCACAGCCTCAGCCCCTCAAATTAGGGCCTCACTTTGTAGCCCTGGCTGGGGGCTCACTACATAGACCAGTCTAGCCTTGAACTTATTCCTAACTGCTGAGATTAAAAATGTGCACCACAACACCTGGCTTGTTTTCTTTATACTAGCCTCAAAAGGACCCCAAACCTGGGCACATCTCACAGGACCTTTTCCATGATCGTAGTTGGGGTGACAGTACTTGAAGTACCCCAATATCGGCAGCTTTGAGAGGGGTGCTCAGTCTAAGAAAGAGAAGTGCAGACAGGCTGAGGCTTCCAAGAACCTGAGAACATGTCCCAGAGATGCAATGGCTTCCTTTCCTTCCAACNTTGATAATCAGATTTATCTCTTAAAAGCTAAAGTCATNCCTCTGCTGGTGACAACAAGTTAAGAATCTTAAATCTCTGAAGGACAGATGATAACCCAAGACTATCATCGTGCTTTGGAAAGAGGAGGCTGTGAAATGGCCTTAAGTGTCTGATAGGAGACGTTTCTCAGACAGCTTGGAAATGCTGTGGAGAGTGATAATGATAAAAAACCAATTCTAAGTAGGTAGAGCTTGAAGTGAAGGGGCTGTCTCTGACACTAGAAGGGAATATTCTTAGCCTCTGAGAAGGACAGCAATGCAGAACAAAGGCAGCAGTGGGGGTCTGCTCGACAGGCACCCCAGACCCTGGATTCCACAGTGAGTGCACCTCCTAGGCCCAGTGCACACATCTTGTCTTCAGGAGAGTCCTCCTGACTAGACTAGATAGCGCTATACCAGTGACTTTGATATTCCCATCGCCGTTCCCACCCTGGCTCCTTTGTGGACACGCTAATGTTCCCGGGTGCAGGTGCCAGAACTATGGAGGAGCTGGCAGGGACTCAGCTTAGTGCCCTTCTTCTTTACTTCAATTCATTGCATCTTTGTTTTAGTAAAGAGAGTCCTAGGAACCATCCTTTTTCAACCTACAATCTGTTGTGACTGGGAACTCAGTTATGTTGCTGACCAAGATAATAGAATCCAAGCAGCCAGGGCTGTTTGGATTCACTGTCCTTTAAGTCTCGGTGTTTTACCTAAGACCAGAAAGATCCAAAGGCCTATAAAATAGTTAAAAAAAAAATCTTCATGTGTGGAAAGGTAGCTTTCCTCTTCTGCATGCCTACCAACCATTAAATAAATGTCAAACTGTGGGTAAGCTAGAAAATGGGCTTTAAGAATGACAGTCTATGGACTCCTGTGACGTCATCAAATATGGAAACTTCAGCTGTAATGACACACCAAGATTTTTTTCTGAAAGCCCTGGGAATGGCAGATGTATTTCTAACTAGACCCTCTTCCTTGCCCTATGTGTGCCCCACGTGACCCCCGTTTTTCCTGCCCCTGTCAGGATGGGAAGAAATCGTCCTTAGAAGACCTTTCCTTTTTTATATTTCACAATCTCATCTCTGGAATTCAAGTCCTAGTCCTCCACAGCCCAAATAAGAAGTGCTTGTCACCAGGAAGGCGGCCATCTAAATAAGCAGCAGCTGGATGGATGAGAAAAGAGGGCATGTCAGCCCAGAGCAGCAGAAAGAGTTTCTCACGGCAGCTATTTGCAACCCTCCAAGGATCTACAGAGGCTGCCCATTAAAACCCTGTTAAAACACTTCTGATGTTGTCAGCAGCAGAAAGCTGAAATAGCCCAGCCATCGCCGAGATGCTATCTGCCTCCAGCGATTCAGTGGTACTGTCAATACTATGAGCAGGAAGGTACAAGATAAGCAACAACCTAATTTCTACATCAAAATTTCATAGACTCCCTGAGCTGGCGGCACTGCTGATGTGGATATACAGAGACCAAGTCAGGGNCCCCTTTGGGAGAGAAAGATCTGGGTCGAGAGCTGTCCCCCTCCCCCAAGTCTTGAACTTACACACTGGGTGACTCCCAAAACTCCTGGTGAAACACGCCTGGTGAAGAATTACAGGAATGTTCTTCAGGACACTGCCGGGCACCACTTGAAGTGCGGTATTTCTGAGCAGAGTTTTTACAGGCTGTGCCTGTGCGAGCTTCTCTGTCCACCATTCACCACCCACGAGGAAAGTCCAACATCATTGAATTTTGTACTTTAAATGTTTCAGATACCTATCAAAATTTCAGTTGCGGAGCTCAGAAGTGGAATTCTAGAGACCTGTTGTCGGGAACAGAGAATGAGGAAGATGCCTTATACTGTATTTTAAGAGATACACTATACTAAAAACAACAGGCTATGCATGGTAGAAGCAAGGATCCTGTCATCATTTGTAATGATTTCCACAGACTCATGTATTTAAACACCTGCTTCCCAGTTGGTGCCACTGGGGAAAGTTACTGAACTTTTAGGAGGTAGAGCCTTGCTGGAGGAAGTACATCACTGAGGGCCGGCTTTGATGTCACTACCTGTTCTCTGCATCCTGTGTGCTGATGGAATATGACCAGTTTCCTGCTCCTACTTCTGTGCCTTCCCTGCCATTACGGACACTATCCCTTTGGAATGGTGAGGCAAAATAAACCCTCTTCCTCAAGTTGGTTCGTCCAGAGTATTTTATCACAACCACAGAATAGTTACTAATACACAGTAGTAACTCTTTTTTAAAACCCCTGTGCCTACCACGGGGGTGGTAAGTAGTAGGATGGACACATTCACACTGGCACAACAAATAAAACCGGGGCATAGGTACACTGGGACCTACCTAATCCTAGCTCAGCTCCTGTCCTCACAGCACATGGAGACCTGGGATGTATCAGACAATGTGAATGATGACTTTTTAAAAAAAGATTTAAAAAACTTACATGTACTTCTGTATATTAGGGGTGGGAGGGTACAGGCAGTTGTGAACCGTCTGATGTGGGTGCAGGAAACCAAACTTAGGTCCTCTGCAAGAGCCATGGGTGCTCTTAATCATGGAGCCATCTCTCTAATCCCCAAGAATTAGCTACTCTATTACAAATGAATCAGGAAAATGGAACAAACATTTAGACCGTCAGCTTGACATCTTGCTTGCCTGACAAATACTGGGCTACTTGAAACACTGTGAAGATCCTACCCCAAACCTCTTTAGTGAGAAGCAACCCAGTACCAAAATAACGATAATGCAATACAATTTCTCATAGCAGCTTTATGTACAGGCTATTTCCACAGACTGTATCAGACACCAAGAATATGAAGATCTCAGCCTGGTGGCGGTGGTGCATGCCTTTAACCCCAGTGCTTGAGAGGCAGAGGTAGGCCAGCCTGGTCTACAGACAGGACAGCCAGGGCTACACAGAGAAACTATCTTGAAAAACCAAACCAAACCAAAAACCAAAAACCAAACAACCAAAACAAAACAAAAGACTATGACACGTCCACAGCATGTGAGGGACCCAGAGTTTAATGCTCAGCATTGCAAAAGGCCTTTTTCTCTTGCTCTAAGAACAGACAGACTTGGGATTGGGTATTTTCTACTTTGTTACAAGAATTTAAACTAATCCTGACAATCAGAGGAGAATCCTCTGTCTTAAGTCTCCAGCTAGCACACTGATCTTCTGAATGCTAGCTACTGTAACCACTGTACTAATGGACTCACAGTGACCCACCCATAGGGAAACAGGAAAACTGAAACCAAGAAAGGCTTCATGAACCACTGAGGGGCCCAGTTTTAACCTCTCACAAACCAACATTGAACATTTCTTCCTTCACTTGCGTGGGTCTCCTTGTACTGGCTGGCTCAATATTGTGATGCCATAAGTGGACCGAAACCACAATATTCAAAGGGGAGCTACTTAGACAAGGTCAGATAGTCCACAGATTCTGAAGGTGGCCAGTCTACTTAAATTATCAGGGACTTCTAACAGCACCGCTCATTCAAAACCATGAACAGTGACGTCATGAAGTTTGCCACCAACATGTTTAGAGAAGCCTGGCCCTTGGGACTTNTAACTAGAATTTTCATAACCACGTTGAGGAACAGAAGGGAGGGAAGGCTTAGGTGAATACAGGCAAAGCAGCCTGGGATGGCACATCAAATGGCACAAGCAAATCAATAATAGGTCTGAGGACTCTAGTTAATGACACCAAGTCTGAAAACAACAACAACAATAACAACAAACCCTAACGGAATGACAATGTGGAATTCTAGAGTGTGCTCAGGGCCTGGGAATATGCTGTGCATTTACCTGCTCATATCTTTGTGGCTCAAAAACCATGATGGGGTGAAGAGTATTTCCGCTCTTACTTCCTGTTTATCTTTTTCAAGAAAAGTTTCCTATAATTTACATTACAGGGGTGAGCCAAACTGACTAAGCCACAGTGACTTCTGGGCCACAATATTCCTACCAAATGCTTCCAAACCATCACAGAGACTGGAAGCTGTCCAGGTAGAAAAACAATCCATTCTTTTTAGGAATCTAGATTTTTCCCTATCATCAAAGTGGAGGAAGCTAATGGTAATTTTATACTATACACGTGCGTGGTGCACATACATATATGCAGGCAGAACAGCAAACACACAAAATCAACAAATCTAAAAGAATTAAAACTGAATCTGGCTGTATGTTGGAGGAGTTTGTAAGATGCTGACATCTAGGTCTAATGAGTGTAGACTAGGGATGGGTGATTTTTAGGATCTTTAAGGAATTCTGGTGTGGAGTTCAGGTTGAAAATTACTGTTTTTAGAGATGGTATTCATATCCAGATGGAGCCTGCATATAAAAAAAAACTGAGGGGCTACTAAAATAAAGACACAACAATATGAAGAGACAGAGATAGAGAAGTTAAACTTGTGTGTTNACTTTAAATCCAGCAATTTTAATTTGAGCTCAAGGACTCTGCATGCACATAAAGAAGGCCCTTTGCATCTCAGCATCACCAGCACATAAGTGCCAGGTCCCACTCTGGGCGGGTGTCAGACAGAGTTAACCGCTGCCTGCATTTCCCAAGTCATACATTCATAAACTACAGACCTGGAAGGGAACTAGGTATCACTGGAAGCTGGGCACAGTGTAGTCAGGAGGCTGAGACAGAGGACCACCTGAGCCTAGGGGTGGTTCAAGGCCAACTTGGATAACACAGCAAGACCCTGTCTCAAAAATAAAATAAGCAAATAAAATTAAAAATAACAAGAACAGAGGTGCAACTCGTCAAGGACAGAGGCAGTGGGTGTTAGATAGGAAAGCCAGATATCTAGACTCCGCATTCAGAATGCGACCAACAAGCGAGTATGGTATTTGACCCTGTGATGCTGGTGATGCCCGACATAGCCTCTCCCATCAACAGGTTCCAAAAGAGGCCTGCTTCTCTCTCACAAGAGTTAAAGCACTGGGCATAGGTGAAATGTATCCCTGTCCCCGATTCTCAGGGAGCTCAGCCAGCTCCCTAATCTGAAAAGAATTAGATCAACTCAAGGACTGATTAAGGGAACAAGAATAATAGACAATATGTGAAATTAATCCTGGTTAGTTATATTTTCTGCTTATCTGCTCCAGTTCTCAAGAGATCCCGATTAGTCCCTTAATTTCCATCTGTCTACTGGGTGAAGATGCTTCATGCAGGCTGTGTTTCTTGAGGGTAGTGTGTGTCTTAAGTACACACAAGTGGCATGTATGCTGAGATGAAGCCAACAAGGTGGCGATCACGAGATGCTTTGGGCCACTATGATAGTACATAGTTAGCAGGGCACATTCTTAATAGTTAACATTCAGCCTTTTCCAGAAAGGCCACTAACTTGAGGTGTGTTAATTCCGAAGACAGAATCTATCAAAATATTCCTATAGTTGGAATGAGCTTTGGAACCAGTCATAGAAAGAGCCATAAGACGTTAGCCAGTTTCTCAGAGCCCCACATGAACTCAGGTAAGCAATGAAGACCCTGGCTTTCCTTGCCTTAGAGTCTGGAAGATTCTGGCTGCCCTCATGCCTCACTGGGCTTCACTTTGTACCAAACTACTCCAGACCTTTCTCTGCAACCCTGGGGCAGTTACAGAAGGGCAGAGGCAGAGGTGAGTATCTCATTCAGTTCTTTCCTGGCTGTCTCCGTCCTGCCTGCTGGCAGTTGAGACTTGATACTCGAGGTGCACTAAACCATATCCTGAAAACTGAAAATGTGCGAGTTTTATTCCTAACTCTTCCACAGATGCCTATCCGTCCCTCTGTCTAAAATGCTGATTTCCCAACGTTCATTACTTTAAAAACAACAACTGTCAAACACTTTGGAGACTGAGCCATGAGTTTCAGAGCACCTCGGGCCACATGAGTTTGAGGCCAATTTGGGGAAAACAGAGTAAAACCCTATCCCAAATAAAGAAAAATAAAAACAACAAAGAGAAATAATCCCTTCAGGAACACAAGGTAGGATTGGTTACGGCATGAGTCTGAGTTAAATTTCCTACTGATTAAGCGAATGATAAACTTTTCTTCATGCCTCACTTTCCTACATGGAAAACAGTCTGCCAAGGAAGGGAAGTTAACACTCATGTGATAAATAGTGAGCTAGTGACTGAGGAAAACACAAGAGCTATGACTTGGGTCCCTTTTCAAAGAAGTTTCTATTCAGTTGGGATTCGGTTCTGAGATATAAGAGCACTGTATGCATATAATAAAGCCAGCAGTACCCATCGGGGAAGGATGTAAAAGGATGTGAAGAACATACAGACAGGCAAACTTCATGGAGGGTGCCCACAGAAACCAAACCAGCCAGATGGCTAGGGAAGGGGCATCCACAAAGCTAATGCATTTCCCACTATGGTTTACAAGAGGTGTAGAGACGGACTGAGGAGACACACTATGAATTGCAGGCAAGGTTGGCACAGTCCCACTGCATCACAGTAGGACAGTAAGTATCAGTAGCCTCACACGTGCTCACATTCCTACTCGACAGCATTGCTCTCGCTAACACAGCCAACTCCAGGTAGCTCTTTCGAGACAAAGAACTTTCTTTTCCATAGACAGTGCTGGTTTCATTATTATACCATCTTACTTTTGAACTACTTGAGTGTCAAAAAAGAGTGCCTTTCCAATAGAGCAGATCTCTTCATAGGTTACCACACATGTAATCTTTACGGAGCAAGTTGAGGAGAGAAATCTGTCAAGTCTAGAATATTCCTTCTGAGTTCTACAAATGGTGGAAAACAACAGCATTCCAGTTCTTTCTAACATTAGCTGCTTTGTTCCTCCTCATGGCCTCAGAGCGTATTTGCAATCTTCACATCCTTACAAAATATTCAGACTCCTCAATGAAGCGAGTTTCCCACATTGTGGAAACACCCACACAGCGAACGCAACAGTGAATGAAATGGATTATAGTCAAGTCTTTGGCAATGCTCCTTATGCTAAGGCCCTGCTCTGGTGGGCAACTTTCTCTCTAAACCTATGCCCAAACATTTAACCCAGCAAACACACTCTGAACCTTACAGGAACTGTTGAGTAGTTGAGTCATAGCCTTCTGTGTGTGGGAACAGATTGCTGCGAATACAATGCTAGTTCCCTGGCTGAAATGGCAGGGACATTTGGGGGAGAAATGGCCTGGACTCAGAGAGAACAGCCTCCGTCTAATGCTGCAGATTCCTACTAGACCAAGGCACTTATGCAAACTGACCTCAGGAGAGCCAGCCTGCCCTCCCTGGCCACCTCTGTTCCTGCGCAGCACTCTATTCAGCCTGCTGCTCTTACTGGGAGCAACACTCACTTCACATTAGCTTTCCAGAAGCTACTCATCCGAGGGAAGTCAACTCAAAAGGGTCAAATTGGACACAGAAGCTAGAGATACAAGGAATGAAGTCAAAGGGACCAGAGGAGAGTTACTGTCCCAGCAGCAGACTAGGCTCCCAATACTGAAAACTGTATTTTATTTTATTTTATTTATGTGTGTGTCCATGCACATTTGTGTGTGGAGAGGACAGATGACAACTTTGTATATTGTTCCTCAGGGGTTGAACAGTCCACTTGCTTTGTTTTTGTGTTTGGGACAGGATCTCTCACTGGCCTGGAACTAACTGAGAACTAAGCTGGCTGGCTAGTGAGCCCCAGGGATCTGTCTGTTCCTGTTTACCCCTGTGCTGGGATTACCACAATGCTCGGGTGGTTTAAACCTGGGTTCTGGAGATTGAGCACAGGTTCTCATGCTTATAAGGAAAGTACCTTACTACCCGGGAGATCACCGTAACACCTTAAAAACATATACATACATAGATATCTAACAAATAAACTTACCATGTGTTGTGTACGTGGCAGAGTGAGATACTGGAAGTCTTCATTAATGCTCTCTGCCTTACTCCCTAGTCTTTCACTGAATCTGGAGTTTGCCAGTTTGGGCAAGGCTGGTAGCTGGGATTAGAGGGCTGCGTGACCCTGACAAGCTTTGGCCATGGGTACTGGGAAACTGAATTCAGGTCCTATGTTTGTGCCGTCATCTCGTCACACCCTAAAACTATATTTTAACAGCCTTCAATCACAAATACAATGATCTTGGTGACCAAGTGGAACTCTTGCTGGCGAATGAGGAGTGGCTTTTCGATGACAGAGATAAGAAAGCAAGGGGAGCTGAGAGAATGTTAGTCATTGCCTGTCCTCAGAGGACAGAAGGTCTCCTCACAGCCTTTCCCTGCCTCCTTCAGAGTGAGGAGGTCTGAAGGCAGGGGGAAGACNGCCCATGACAGACAGTAAGAAAATCCTTTTGGCTCTCAGCAATGAGGGCTACATACTGCTTCATCTTCCCAAGATGAACCTATCCTTACCAGGAAAGAAGGAAAGCCTGGGAAAGGGGATTCTCCATTTCCCTCACACCCCTGCCTGAGAGACGGTGCAGGGTACTAGGAGCTGAGGAGGCCCTTTGGCTCCAGGCATTCAGTATAGAGAAACACCTCATGATCCTCTTTAACAGTGGTCCCAGTCATGGAGAAGGTTTGGGGACTGGTGCTCAAGGTTTGGNGATTTAGTGCCACTGAGGCTTTTGCTAATGCTATCTGACTCTTGGCTACTAGGCATGAAGAAATTCAGGCTCTCCACCCCCCCACTTTTCTTTTTCTATTACATTGTACATATATATGTATGTATACATGTATTAATTTATGCACACCATGGTAGTGTGCCTGGGAGTCAGAAGACAACCTGCAGGAGTTCCAGGGATCAAACTGAGGTCACCAGGCTTGGTGACATACGCCCTTACCAACTGAACCATTTTGCTCTCCTTTTTCTTTCTCTTGAGAGAAGGTCTTATATAGCTTATATGCTGGCTTTGAACTTGTGATCCTCCTACCTTCCTCTCTCCAGTAGCTGAGATTATAGGTCCATGATGCTACAAATATTTGTAATGATTACTTTTAATGCTGGCTCTTTCTTTCAAAGCTTGTCCTCAGCATTTACTGTTCAAATATAACTTAATAAACTGAAAAGGCAGATTTCTAAATGGCTCCATGACGGAGCCTTCAGACACCATAAGAGGGATGCTGCACATGCCTTGTACAACGGGTACCTTTACCTCCCAGGTACCCCAGCCTCTGCTTGACAGGATGACATTACCTTCCACCAGGACAGTGACTTGACACCTATTGAGTCAATAGGTGCTGATAATTCTGGTAAGATATGGATACATTTTAGCCCTTCTATTATTGTATACTAAGCAAACTCTGATCCTTTCTTTTAGAAACTGATGGGGCCAGCTCCCAACTCTGGGTCTTATTAGGACCTGTCCTGCATCGGCTGAAGGCTGCACCGCTCTCACCCCAGTTCAGCCTCTTTAGGAAGGAGCAGCAGTAGTTCCACTGCAACATGGTGCAAGGAAGCCACCTAAAAGGGTGGGCGATCTTCGTAAATGGACAGGAAACAGAAGATGAATATTGGGCGGATGACAGACCCCTTCACTGGCCTTCAAAATACAAGCTGTTCTATTAAACATAGGGCCATTATGCTGGCTGGCCATCCACTTTAAACCCCACAGTGATTAAAATGCTGGCAGGAAATGAAAGCTCTCTATTGAAGGCCCTTCCCTGAGGTCCTAATTTCAAACTAAATTTTACAGCACCGCACAGGAACAAAGGAGCCCAGTCTTCCAAGTCCTCTTTTTGTCACTTTGGACAAAGACACCCCCTCATACTCCTCAAAGAACAATGGCCTCTGTAGAGCCAGAGCCACGCCAAGAATGGGCACAAACCATACAGCAACACATTTTAAAAATACATTTTACACTGCCCTTGACATTTCAGATAAATAGAAACCACTGCGCTGAAATTCCAAATATTTCGTCCTTTCCCAACACCCTTTGCCTTTATAATGAGAATTTTCCTATTTTCCCAATCTACTTGATCTTTGACATTCTGGCCTCTGTGACTGGAGGACACAGACAAGTAGTCAAATAAATTAATTATTCAGATAATTGCATTTTATTAAATAACCACTTAACTGAGACAATCGCATGGTTTCCACCAAGGAGACAAAGTCACCTCCAAACCTTTTAAAATTGAAGTCTAGGGCCATCTGTACTCCATGGCACACTCTAAGAAGGCTGGAAAACAGGCTTATCAGAATGGAATTTTCTTTTTCTTCACTAGCTGTTGTTTCAGGGTGACCCTTTGTTGTTGCTGTTATAAAAAACTGTTTTTTCCTTCTTCTTCTTCTTCCCCCCCCCCAAACAGCTTATAGGTTTTCACTCATCCACTCCAGACTCAGGATTCTGCACAGGGGGTGTTTACCTGCGGTTGGCAAGCTGAGAACAGCTGCTAGTTTCCGCAGGATGGACCCCAAGCCCGCATGTTTAACACTGCAGCAGCCTTGAAGGTGAGCTATTACTCGGGGTGTCCCTTGCTGAAACTGTGCATTAAACATCCAAGGGATCTGGAGTATACAAGAGATGCCGTGTGCTTTTCTCTCTCATTTCCTTCCTTCTTTTAGCACTTTGTCCTTAGCAATGAAACCACTTTTCCAGCACTTCAGTCAGATGTGTGCCTCAGGTCTGCAGAGAGCACTGCTGAGCTGACGAGGTCGCTGCTTCAGGGACAGCCACATTTTAAACAGGCAAAGACAGCTACATGCACTTTTTCTGTGGAATCTCTTTGGGAACACCAACGACATGGATACCTGTTTTCCCCACAGAAGCATGGGCCTACGAGTCTCTGGTGGGCTGGCTATCTCGAGATGGCTCAGGGGTTGAAGTGCTTGTTGCACAAGCTTGATGAGCTAAGTTCATTCCCTGAATCCCACCATGGAGGAAGAGAACCTGACTCCTCTGAGCTCCATGAGTGGGCCTGAACATGCACACTTGCTTGTGCACGCACATGCGCGCACACACACACACTAAATAAAACAGAATATAAAACAACAACATCTGATTCTTGCATTTAGGCTGCTGTGTACTTTTCTTCCTCAAATGAAGCTGAACTGATGAGATTCAAGCAAATTCACACAAAGCAAAGATAGTCCAGACCAGAAAAAAAACCCCGGGCTCTTTAATGACATTTATCATCATTTATTTGGTGATTCACTCTTATTCATTCATAACGTCAGANAATGAAACTCTGGATTCAACATCAGGGTGAGTCAAGAGAATCTGCAAGGCCACAGCAGAGCGTCAGTGGGAAAAGTCTCATCCCTGGATGACTTCATTAGAAAACATGGAGTACAGTGAAAAGTCTAACGTGGTGGTTCTCAACCTTCACGACCCACAGGTTGAGAATGGTCTAATACATGAAACATCAAGCATGGGGATGTAGACCGGAAGCCATCAGTCCCATGAAAGGCCACCAAACTTCCCACACTAAATTTGTATTTTAAAGTATATTCAAGCTGCCAGGCAATGGTGGCACACACTTTTAATTCCAATACTGGGGAAGCAAAGGCAGAGTTCAAGGCCAGTCTGGTCTACAGAGTAAGTTCCAGGACAGCCAGGGCTACACAGAGAAACCCTGTCTCTCAGTACACACACACACACACACACACACACACACACACACGCACACACACACACACACACAAAGTACATTCAAGTTACTAGTTTCTTTTAACTAGTTGTTAAAACATTTTATTTATTTAGTTTGTATGTATGGGTGTTTTGCATGCCTGTATGTCTATGCACCACTTGCATGCCAGGTGCAGGTGGAGGCCAGAAGAGGACATTGGCTCCCCTGGAACTGGAGTTACAGATGGGTGTGAGCTGCCATGTAGGTACTGGGAATTGAACCCAGGTCCTCTGGAAGAGCAGTCAGTGTTCTTAACCACTGAGCTACCTGCCTACCCACATGTATGCTTTTAAGACACTAACCAGTGCAAAAGAAAAAGGCAGCACACAAGGAAATATGTCCATGATGCTCACTGCAGTTTTGTTTTTGAAGCAAGTAAGTGTAAATCTACCCACAGCTTATGTGTCACAGTGCAACTGAGTGAGTTCAATCAGTTGGGGGTCCTGTTTTAGCAGCAGTGATTTTCTTGTAATTATTTGGGCTTTGGATGAGATGACATTTTGATCTACACAGGATTCACCTGTTTAGTCACTTAGCCATTCAACAAACATTTAGTAAGTGTCTACAATTAGGAGTGCTAGAAAGGGGATTACACTCGTGTTCCTCAAGGAAGATGGAAAGATCCTACAAAGTCAAGGAGAGCTGTAAGTCACGATTCTACTAGTCGCTCATCTCACTGGCTCTTCAGTGGGGGAAGAAGTTCAAAATCTGGTCTGCTGGGTAGGATGGCTAAGAGCTTTGGGGAAAGGAGGGAGGCTGGCCTTCAATCTCTGCTCCCCAGTTAGAACACAACCTCAAGGCACAGGGACCGTACACTTATTCAGCACTTGGCCTGGAGAGGTGAGCTCTGAGCCACTAGCAACTTTCCATTTTTAATACTGGGCAGAGTGGGATGCACTCGCNTAGCCAACAGCTTAAGAACAGGAAGGAGGCCTATCCCAGCCTTTACTGGGGCCCAAAGGCAGGCCAGTCCCAGTGGCATGTGGGAGTAATCACTAAGAGCAATTTGTTCCTTGTATGTCAAGGTCAGTGACATTCCGGCTGGGGAGACTGTTGTGGCCACTACAAGTCTGCAGCGGTTCCTGAGTGTCACAAGGGATCACCTATGGTGTTTGTTTGCCATTTCTCTCATGCTGGCGCTCTCTCTTCTCTCTCTACTCTCTCTTCCTCTCCCCCTTCCCCCCCATCTCTCTCTCTCTCTCTGTCTTTCTCTCTGGTGGTCTTCTCTTGGCCAACAGGCAGTTCTATAGCTGAAGACTATGTGGGGGGCCCACCAGGAAGACCAGCTGTATTTGTTGAAATAAAACAAATTTTCTTTCCTAAAACACATTTTTTTTTTTTTTTTTTAAAGTCAGGAAGCTGGTCGCTGGCTGTGGCCCTCTTAGGCAATACTGTCTGCTCAGGCTTTGAAAGTCAGAAAAGACACCTATTTTTTTGTTGTTTGTTTTGTGCTTGCCCCTCCCCCTGTAAGGTAGAAAGGGGAAAAGTCACACTTCTTTTGCATTTCCCAGACATGTAAGTTGAAGAAAAAGCCAGGTGTATGTGATGCTTTCTTAACTGGCCTGAGGTGCTGAGCAGAGGTGATTGCTAAGTCCATGTCACAGTGCCTGTCCTGTCTCTCAAGGTGTGGACCTTGATTTCAGATGGAATCGGCATCCCCAATGTCCTCTATCATCCTGACTTACTATTCAAATTTCTCTAAAAATTTACTAGTTTCCAAGGCAGTTTTCCTTCTCAGCTGATGAAAAGATGAAGTGATATGATGGGAATTAGACCTGAGGGAGGAAACATGCCACTGTTTTCAAAGGCAATTATATTCTAGAAATATTTAATGAAAGGGCCATAAATCCTGCTTTTAAGAAAGTCACAGCAACCAATCTTGTTATTTTTAACATGGGTATTTTAGTTTTGAAAGATTCCACTCCCTGTTTCCCAAATTCAAGTTTTTCACATAATGTCTAATACATGTGGGAAAAAAAAAGACAAATCCAAACATGGACTATTTTTCGAAAAATAGTGAACTAAATGTAAAGGTCCCGTAAGATGGGATATCTAGAGTCTTCTGAACTGTTCACATGACCTTCCTTCTATTTATAGGGCAGAAGCAATTCCCATTTGAATATGGAGAGATACCTTGTAGAAGAACATGGTTTAGTGCAAATAAACTTGGGCAAAGTGGTGACTTAAAATAACACGCTGGGAGAGTGGGGAGGGCTTCTTCCCCCTCTGTGAAAATTTCCGCTACAGTTGTAAACAAAGGCAGGTTTGGCTCAGTGGCTCAGCTGAGCTGAGGAGGGCTAGGAACACATCAAACCTCCCAGGGTGAAGAAGTGTTTGTAAAACAGTTAGTAAATCACAGGCTGCTTGGGTCACCATGCAGCAGGGACAGGCTGCCAAAAGTCCAGCTGGGGAAGAAGGGGCCAGGCGCGGCTGCATGGACAGAACCCCAANTCTGGTCTCCCGGTTCCATTCCTCGTCCTTTCTCCTCTGCCTCATTAGAGCCCTTGGGGTCACGGCTCATCACCTATGGAAAGCCAATATGGAACTTCTCCAGGACATTCACTGTGCCTTTGGGACTAGGGACGTGGTTGACTGTTCCAGCTGGGAAGCAAGAATCACAAGTGAGAAATGGTTGTGGTACAGGACTTTAACCCCAGCACTCTGGAGGCAGAGGCAGGCAGATCTCTGAGTTTGAGGACAGCCTGGTCTACAGAATAAGTTCCAGGACAGCCAGGGCTACGTAAAGAAATCTTGTCTTGAAAAACCAAACCAAAACAAAACAAAAAACAAATCACAAAAAGATGAGCAGTGGGCACAGATGGAGCTAGAGTCCCTATGAATTGCAAAATACCNTTTCAAGTGCTAACAATCACTACTTTCCCTACCAAGTAAGTCTATGAAGTTTCCCTTGACTCTTCTCCAGATTTTCTAGGAATGTGGAAACAGTAAGTTCTCCACAAGCTCCTTGGGCCTTCTTGTCCCCCCTGAAGAACAGCTGAGGGAATGCACTTTGAAGCCCTGTTGCAGAATGTTCTGATAGGACTAACATTCATTCTCTTTCTTAGTCTTTACACTCCAAAAATACCTCCTTAAAACTGCATATTCCTTCTCTATGACAGGATCAGTCTGCCCATGTACTGACAGCTACTATGAACCAAAGCCAGGCTATGAATGCAGGATAATTAGCAGTTTTCAAAGGAGAAGGATCACATAGATGAAATATGGATTTAAATCTTAAGATGAAAAGAATGTGGGACAGACAGAAATGAGTAGCATCTTACAAAAAAATGAAGGAAAGGGGAGGAGAGGGCAAGATGGGTAAGCAGGGGAAGAAGAGAGGGGGAGACAGAAGGGCTGGGGGAGGGGAAGAGGAAGTAAGTGAGGGAGTCATCCTGAAATTGTGAAGAAAAGCATTCTTTCTAGGAGCTGCCCAAAAGTGAGCTCTGTTTTTGGAGAAACGTTGAGCACAGGCATTAGGGAACTTCTCCACAATCCCACACCGTGTACTACCAAATTCACAGCACCATGAGGACGCTCGCTCATGCTGACCCTGTTCAGGGAAAATTCAATACCTTGATTTTCCCAAACTGCAACGCAATAGACACAAGTCACCCTTCACCACTGAAAAACCACTGGTCTGTCATGGCTACTGCTGGGGGATTGCTCTATTGCTCTCAAAAAGGTTATAGACAACAAGGGCAGTAAGATGTGCTTTGGCGTCTAGTTAGCGCAGAGCCAGCCCCGCTCCCAGCTCCTCTTGTAACGGCAGCATTCTCAGCCAGCATCTGCAAAAGTTAACTTGGTCCATCTAGAGGGCAAACAAGACTTTGGACCTGATAGGATCATATTCTAATCTAGGCACCTTCTGTTTGAAAAAAACAAGGAACTCTAGAAGGGAAGTCAACTTTTTAAACAGGAAGGAAAAGTAAGGAGAGACAAGTATTATTGAGAATTCTAATAAATGCTTTGAGTAAATGCTTCAGGGNAGGCGAGGAAGGGCACTGGGTATGGTGACAGATCTAGGATCAAATCCTGACAATCTTATTGCTTGTGTTGGGCCGGGCCAATCACTTCCCATATTCTAAGCTGCTTCTGTAGACTAGGGTAAAATCACCAGCACAGGAACTCTGACAGTGCTTAACGTGAGATCCACAGTGGCTGCACATGAAGCACANGGAAACCTTAGTTTCTGCTGCCCTAGCTCTCCCCTTAATGAGCAGAGCAGAGCAGACTCTTTTCTATGGATCTCAGGTGAACAGAGGAAGGCCCTACCCGCCCCTCTCCAGGAACTGCATCCCAAGTAGGAGGAGGGCACAGCCTAGACGGACGGATGGACGAGGCTAAATTTTGGATATTTAGCAATTTAAACATGTTGCTCACAGCTCCTGTTCTCAGCTTCAGGAATTCCCCTTAGATCCTCTCTGCAGGAGCAAATGATGGTTTCCACACTACATTGATCACTCTCTTACTCAGCTGGCAGCCAAAAGAAGTTCAGAACACACACACATTTCAGTGGGCTTGTAAGTCAGAAAGCGGGTGATTAATACTGGGCGGAACAGNGACTTCCTCCCTAGACTGCCTTTGTCAGTGTAGACATTTGAAATGAAACGATTTTTTGCTACCACTGATTTCTGACATAGATTTAAATGTATTTATTTATATATTATATAAAGTTATTAAAGAAGAGCCTATAATTTTATCAGAACTAAAAGACAAATGATCTATAATTTAAAAAGTTATTTGTCCTCTTTTGCTCAGGCTGTTAGATGGGTAAAGAGTTCTGAATAAGAATTTTAACTCAGTTCACAATGTGTCTCACAATCCTATATGAGGGTTCTATGTTTTTGAAACAGGGTCCCATGTAACCCAGGTTGGTGTCAAATTTGCTATGTAGTGAAGGATGATCTAGAATTTATAATCCTCTTGCCTCTACTTCCTCACTGGTGGGATTATGTGTGTCAACCACACCTANTTTTGTTGTTGTCTGTTTGTTTTTAGACAAGGTCTCTCTATGTAGCCCTGGCTGTCCTTGAACTCACAGAGATCTGCCTGCTTCTGCCTCGCTACTGCTAGGAATAAAGGTGTNCAACACCATGCCCTACTCACACCTAGTTTTATGTGGTGCTGGAGGTTAAATCCAAGGGTTTACCTGTGTAGGAAAGCACTGAACCAATTAACCTATATCCCCAGCCCCAGCTCCCAGCATTGTGAGTTTTTTTTTTTCTTCTTAGAAAGGTCTCATCTATAACCCAGACTGGCAATGGGCTCAGAAGTATTTTTCTTCTGCTTCTGAAGAAACTGCTAAGGCTACAGGTATGCACCACTATGCCTGGCTGCATTTTCCACTTCTATTTAAAGTATCTGTACTTCATTATTAAGCTAGAGTGATGATTTGTACCCTTCTGTATGTATATGGCAAAGAAAAAAACCCAAATAACTTCTGAAATAAATCAAAAGAAGGCGAGAGGAAATACATTATTTGGAAAGCACCTGCTTGGCAAGCATGAAGACCCAAGTCCTACCCCAGAATCCATGTAAAAAAAGTGGGCATAGTGGTACCCACTTGTAATCCCAGCACTGAGGAAACAGAGTCTCACCAGTCTGCCAGTCTAGCTGGACAGTTCCAGGCCAATCAGAGAATCGGTTCCAAAATACAGGGCAGACAGTTCCTAAGGAAGTAAATCTGGGGCTGTCCTCTGACCTGAGTGCACACATACAAACATGACTCAAAAGGAATCTGCTCTAGTCTTGTAAAGCCTCTGAAGCAGGCTCAGGATCTAGGAGGCGAGCATTCCACACCAGCTCTGCTAGCAATTCACTACACGGTCTTGCCAAGCCCAGAACTTGTATGAAACTCAGGCTCAGCACTACAAAATGAAGATAAAAAAATCTCTCATTGCATTACTGTGTCTACAAGATCATGAATGTGATGATGTTTTACCCATAGTGAGCACCACATGACCTTAGTCATTACTACCATGAACAGTATATTACTTTGGCTGCTAAGGAAATAAAGACAGAACAAGTTGTCCAGTTTATGAGTCATTTTTCATTTCCTTGGGCACTGACTTCCTCTAATACCCTGGGGAGGTCACACTGGAACCTACATAAAACTCTTATCACTAAGTCAACAGCCTGATCTCAGGGATTTTTGTTTGTTAGCTTGCTTCCTTTTAAAAGTGAAGATGAGACACAAAGGGGCTCAGCTTCAAACTGGCTCACACAGGAAGCTGAAGTTAGTTTTGTTCATTTTTTGGCCTAGTGTGTTTCTATTTAAAGTCATCTTTCTGCATTATTCTGGGAGGAAAGTTAACTTATCTCATCCAAAATGGTGTTTCCAATTTCCTTATATAACAAGGCTTGAATGTTGAGGAGGAAGTAGGTAAAAACTAAGGAACCAAGAAAGATCAAAAGGCAAGGGACCTCTAACCTGTAAGGTCAGGAGGCCATAACCCCAGTGCCCTCCCTACTGTGGATGGCTGAAAAGACATTCTCAGGTAGGTTTTAGTAAAGCAACTTTCCAGGGCTTTTGACAGGAGATGGAGATAGGATCAAATGCCCAGCACGTAACTGGCATGAACACACTTACAAAGATCACAGGGTCCTGGTGAAACCAAGCCACCACTGCTGCTGGAGAGGGGAACTATAGTGTGAGGAAGCCTTTGCCCCTGGAGTTCACTGTGGAAAATTAATATCTGTCCACACCAAAAGTATTCCCTTTGACTTATTCATCGTAGTGATAATTATCCCAGACCTAAACCTTTGACAAGNTGCAGTCAGGCCATAAATTAGAAGGTAAAAAATGTGAGCAGATAATTGCAACGAATCACATATACTTAAGGACTACTGTCAATCACAGCCTTGGTTTGGCTGCATAGCTAAGAGTGACTATTAAACTAGAGGAGGGAAGCTGCAGTTAGAATCTTGTCATGTGGACATTAATGTCAAACCACAGGCTGAGGTCTTCCCTGTGTTTCTAATGTCTGCCAGAGATGCAGCTAGAGCTGGGGCAGTGTGGGGAGGAAAGCACATGGCCGGCGGGCTGCATGTTCAACCTATACAACAGAACAGACCCCCATGTCTGCATTTTGTGTCTGTATATGGTACATGGAAATCTATAAGAAGAGGGAGAAGTAGAAGGAGGAGTATGTCCTTGGCATATCCAAGCACACNTGTACCTTAGGAAGGGAAAAGTTGGGAAAGCAAATAAGGTGAGGTCTACTTTAAGTTGGGGAAGGACAGGCTTTTTTGAAGATTTTCTTCCCTATGGATCCCAAAACAGAGAACATGCTTGCTTCTTCAATTAGATCATTTCTGGTAACCAGAGTGAGATACATTAAAGACTGTGGAGTGTGTAGGTTTGGATAACAGGCACCTGTCCTGAGGGAAGCAGTGAGCTCTAAGGTTCACCATCTTAAAAGCTTCAGAAGCATGTGCCCATCAAATTCCTAATGATGGTAAACTAGTCACCAGCACTCTGACTGGAAGCTCGGAAACTCGAAGATGCAAGGCCAGGGATTAACTGGTTCTCAAGTTCTGAGCATACTCCTGAACCTGCCTTGTTTTCACACTCAAAGTATGTAGACACGTGCTGAAGTGCTCACGGAAAGTTGAACAANTTTAAAGCCAACTAGGTCAACAGAAGTAAAGGCACAGGAACTCAAAGAGGTGGCCAGCTGACAGGAAAAATGCTACTAAGGACCATCTTAGTCCACTCTCACACTCCTGCAAAATAGCAGACCTACTGTGTAAACTGAAGGTGTCTGCAGAGGGGAATATCCTGGTATTGGCACACAATGAGTGTAACAATAGATGACATTACTTAGATGAGCAAATGATTAAAAAGCCCTGTACTTGAGTCACAGCAACCATTGCTGGGCACTCTTATTTACCAGAGTTAGCAGCTATGAACATCAGTAAAGCCTACCCATCTTGTCTACAAAAGGTTAAAACCCAGGACCACATCAATTCTAAGGAAGATTCTCTGACCAACACCTAGNACACTAATCTATAACTTACCCATGAAGTTACCTGACCAAACCATTATCCAGAAGCCATCAGGCTTTCTACTAAAACACTGGTGCTTGAGCAATACTTGCTTTGATGCTAAAGGGACACAGATTAAAGTGACATGAAAAGTAGATACAACTGTGTAGGAAACCTGAGTCAGCCAGGAAGCAGTGCGAAGACTGTCAATCCAGGTCCCACAGGGTTTGTCCGGTCTGGCTCCATACCATTCTCTCAGCCTATCAATGGGTCCATGCACATCTGATTTAGAAGTGCATTTCTCCTCCAATCATACTTACTAATTACCTATTCCATCTCCACTACTCTGGATGTAAGTGAGGGTGAGGTGGGGTGCTCTGGATCATCATAGCTCCTTTTGGTCTTGACAGCTGTGGGTAAAGCTGCAATGTCTGTTTCAGGCAGAAGGAAAATGCATCATTTAACTCCTGTGTCAAACTAGCAGTCTCTAAGACCGTGTCTCAGTTTTGGCAGAAGACTTTTAATGTCTCCTTCTGGATTCGGACATGGTGAGCTCATCCTACACCTCCAAATGCTCTCATTATGGACGCCTTCCCTGAAGCAAATGTAAGGTCAAGGGGAGGAAAGTGCTCCTTGCTGCTCTATTTGGTTATGCAGAGCTCTCCATCTCGAGGAAGAGGCTGTTTTTCAATAAGGACCACAATTTTTCAGCACCACCATGGTGCCTTTGATTTCACTGCGTCACTCTGGAAGAGTCAGGGAGCCAGAAGCTCTCCACCTTTGCCTTTCAGAGCATCAACAGGTTACAAAGATAATAGTTGGCCTCGTGGTGTGCAACCTTAAGGTGAACCCAGGAAAGTGGCCCTCGTTATTCTGCTAGATATATTAGATGTACTATAACGATGCATTATAAAGCAAATCAAATTACAAAAATGAACCCTATCCCTTGGATAAAATTCTGGGAGGGAGCCAGCACCGCAATTATTATCTTCCCCGGCATTGAATGTTCTACATAAGTGTTTGGAAGATGTAAACAGGACATAAATCTGAGATTGGTTCTTCAATCTGTCTACAAATAACCATGACATTATATATAAACTATACTTTACAGCATATATGCTTTCTGTTTAAGCAGTTAAGGAGTGTATCAGACGCTACGATAAACAGAAAAAACAGAGCGTGAATACCGATAAANGCAAGCCTTCCGTCTCGGAAAGTCTGCACTTATTTGATTAAGTTAGGTGAAAAACAGAGCAGTCATGCTTGTAGCCTTTCTTCCTTTTCCCTTTCCTCTCCTCTTTTCATTTCTAATGCGAATCGGAAGTCTATGTGGAGCAGCCTGGCTAGCCCCAGTCTAACCTCCCCATCTGGAAGGGGACTAAGCAGCCTCGGGGCTACTTCCAACCCTTCCCAGCTGTTGGGTTGGGGTTTTTTGTTTTTGTGGGCTTGAGAGAGCATATTTATATAAATGATTGCCATATCCTTTGCCAGCTGTTGACCCTGCTCTTGTCCCGGTTGGGGCATGGTTTTCATTTTTAGCGGCCACAGACTGGAACTGACCCTGATAGAGTTAGCACGCTATGCAAACAGCTTTACGCGCTATTCCTGTGACAGTTCAGACAATGGCTGCACAGTGCAATCCGTGGGACCGGTGTTTCCCTTTGGGCAAATGTCACTGAATCCAGAACTGGAAGTATCAGTTGAAAAAATAAATTCTGAGATCCACTATGTTATGGAATAGCTTCTCTTCAGACTCCACTGATTTCAGGGAGGGTCGGAGAAAAAATGTGTTGGCCGCAACAAATGAGACCTGTCCATGTGTGAACCTGAGATGTTCTTTAGATGGACTTGGGAGTTGCAACTTGTTTCTGTAGTGAGGAGAAGGGGGAAGGAGTTGAAACTAGCCTTCTGCTATCACTGTCCAGGAAGAAAAAATTACATCCTCATTCCTTACCAGGACACAAAGATAAAAATCAGTCTAGGCTTTTGATCATTACTGCAGACTGTAAACACTCATTGGTACAGAGAGTCAGTTAGACCATTCCTTCTGCTCAAAGCAGGGAGGACAAGTCCACGTTCAAGCTGGAGATAGCTGTAGTCACTGCGGATCAGAATCCACTAAACAGCTTGAGAGTACAGTTGGGGGATGGAGGCCCCAGGGACGGGAGGGAAGGGTATAATAAATATTCCATTAGTGATGACTTATCCTGGATGGCTCAGATTTTAACTGCAGTTAAATGGTAATGAGAGCATAAATATCAAATCTTCACAACTTTCATATATTGTCCTTTTGGCCCAAAGTGCAAAAAGCATTTATGAAGAAGGAAGAAATGTAATTAAAAGTAAACTTGTTAGTGCTTACAGTGAGATGCACCTATACCAAAGGCTTGTAGTATCTGATCACTCACAGGACCATTCAGTCACTACCACTGATTGTGAGAGTCTAACTACAACAGAGAGTAATAAGCTAGCTTGGGGACAGAAGGCCACCCTTCAGCTCTTTCCTCCTCCTTTCCCAGCCTGCAGGCTGACTGGTCATGGCTGAGGGAGACTGTCATCCACAACTGTTCTTAAAAACGTGAACCCCAACTTGGAGGTCAGAACAGCTGAGAAGCGGGGTGGGAGTGGGGGCTCCTAGATGGAAAGTGAAGGTATTTCCTGACACAGGCATTTTCAGTCTTTGAAAGCAATCCAAAAGGAAATTCAGCCTATGAGTTAGGAGGCACACACTTAGTATAGCGTTAAAACCCCTCGGAAGTTTGAGGTCTGGAAGTGCTTGAAAGGNAGCTCAGAAGTTCAGNCCATTTTCACATGAGANGGGAATTTCATCTGCTGAGGGAGTTAGCTGATGGGATCTTTGAAGCCTCTCTGAACTCTGATTAGCTAACAAAGAAGTTGGTGAAACTCCAAGGCTGTGTTTTCTTAATCGAATTCAATGTGTTCATAACAGTGAAGAAAAGAAAACGAATCTATTTGCTGCGAACAGCAGAGCACACCTCAAAATTTCCCAGCACAGGTATAAGCAAATGGCATCGTCTGAAGATCACTTTTCCCATAGGCAGAACCTAAAACTCAATGTTATAGGCACCTTAGTTTGGTTATTAATAAATCGAGGCCTACGTCTACCATTTGATTTTATGGTATTTCCTGCTTTCACTCTACTAGTTCTCTCTGAAAATCTTTTCTCTATGTGCTTATAAACTTGAGTATGTGTTTCCCTTAATGTCATCACATTATGCTTTAACTACCACTCTCCCCGGGCTCCCCAGGCTACTCAGTATCTTTGTTCCATATGTTTCAACTGCTGCCAAGCATCTCCATATCTTCATCATTAATGTCTTGATTGAATAAGTTACAACATCGAAGTTACTACTGTCATTGTCATAACATTTAAAATTAATCATCAACACAATTCTGTAATTCATCATTCTTTTATACACACACACACACACACACACACACACACACACACCTGTGTCCTTTTAAATTTTTTATTTATGTGCATTGGTGTTTTGCCTGCATGTATGTCTATACGAAGGTGTTGGATCCATGGGAACTTGAATTACAGAACTTGAATTGTGAGCTGCCATGTGGGTGCTGGGAATTGAACCCAGGCCCTCTGGAAGAGCAGCCAGTGCTCTTGACTGCTGAACCATCTCTCCAGCCTCTCAAAGTGTTCTCGGTTTAACCCTGGCTGTCCTGGAACTTGCTCTGTAGATCAGGCTGGCCTCAAACTCAGAGATCCACCTATCTCTGCCTCCNGAGTGCTGGGATTAAAGGTGTGCGCCACNACTGCCCGGCTTCTCATTTATTCTTTTTACACTTACTTTTCATAGTGAAATGTACCTTTAGAAGGTCTTCAGCTAGTACCGGAGCAGCACCTGAAGTCCTAGCCACTTGACCCCAGACTTGCAGACTGGTCTGGGCAACAAATACACAGTTCCAACAACGAACAATACACACACATAGGCTTTTTGAGAAAGAGCACAACAGTGGTCAGATCTTGCCACCTTGTGAAAGAACTGAATGATTATTTGAGCTGGGTATAGACCTGCAACAAAAATTCTTCTCATTTATGATTTTGACNTATTTCTTTATTACATTTGACATTACTTTTATCAGTGAGAAGTGTAGTGTCAGTCGGATGCACCTAGCTGCAGTCCTGAGAAACTGAGTGAGGTGGGAAGTTTGTCTGAGTTCACAAATTCAAGAATAGCCTTGGGATTATAGCCAGGCTCAATCTCAAAAACAAAGAAGTCTATTATAAACCCAATTTTCACACCAATGTACATTAAATGTCTTTTACTCACTGCCACCTTAAAAAAATTGTTTTTGATCCATTAAAACAAATAAAGATACAAATTTATTTCTTCTACTTACCCACTCAAGTTTTTTCATTTTGGGGGACTAAATTTCTTCAATTTTTTCTAATCACTTNGATTTTAGAAGATTCTTGGTTACTATAGGAACATTATTTCTTTTAATTATATAATTAATTATACAATTCTCTTAAGATACATATTAACATTTCTAAAATCCATGCTTCTTAACTATTTATATTTCATATACTATGCTTTTATCTTATTGAAATACAGTACAAACAGTCTAAAATAGATATTTTAATGTCTATATTTTCTCACTGCTAATATCTGGCTCTCATTTATATCTACTTATCTTTATCTTGTTTCATTTCAGCCAACTTTTGTTTTATAATTTCTNGTTTTAATAACACTATTTCTTTGACCTTTTGAAGATATTAAACATAAAGTGACCCTCAGATTGCTTTATCATTTTCCTTTTATCTAAGTGATTCCATTTTCCTATTTGCTCACTTTGAAGCCTGCTTTCTTGGTATTCCCTTGTCACTTTATCTTATGGACATTTGATTGGCAGCTCATCTTACGGGGCTCTACATCCTGTGTGAGGCGCCACTCCATCCTGCAGCTACACAGGCTGGCACAGAAGCCCCTGACCTCCAGTCCAGANCCCGCTCTCTTATTGGGCAGATGGGGCATTGGTTCCTCTGTAATACTGGGAAAGTCCAATCACAGACACACCAGAGGGCACCTTACCTTGTCCTCTTGGGACACCTTTCTCCTTTCATTCCTATATGGATGCAGTTTCAGGCAGGCCATGGCTCTTGGTAACGGCCAGCAACTGCTTCCTTTTAAAACAGTTTTTCATATAAAGGTCAAATTGTGTATTTTATATTTGTGAACAAATTTTTTAAAGTTTTAAAAAAACATTTATTTATTTTGTGGGAGCTGGTGGGCAGCCATGGTACACTGAGCCATCTGGCCCCACCAATAAGACATTACTGACCTCAGGTGGGAAAGCCTTTATCCTCCTCCTTCTGCAGGGACCAAGTCCTATGGTCCCAACTCCTTGGTTCCTTGCAATTCTGTACCAGTTTTTGTTAATGGAGATATTTATTTCTTTTCATTTTCTTTTCTCTCTCTCTCTTATTTTATTTTATTTTTTTTCGAGACAAGGTTTCTCTGTGTAACAGCCCTGGCTGTCCTTGAACTTACTCTGTAGACCAGGCTGGACTCAAACTCACAGAGATCTGCCTGCCTCTGCCTCCTGAGTGCTGGGATTAAAGGCGTGTGCCACCACTGCCCAGAGAATGGAGATTTTTTTTTTAAAGATTTATTTATTTATTATGTATACAGTGTGCCTGCATGTATCCCTGCATGCCAGAAGAGGGCACCAGATCTCATTACAGGTGGTTATCAGCCATCATGTGGTTGCTGGGAATTGAACTCAGGACCTCTGGAAGAACAGTCAGTGCTCTTAACCGCTGAGCCATCTCTCCAGCCCAGAGATATTTATTTCTATCTTTGAGTTTTCTTATGTTTTTATTTGTTTCTTTTCTTTTTCCAATAATTATGTATTTGAGGTTGCCACAAGGATTGACTTATTTTTTAAATAAATTTTCCTTATTATTGAGAATTTCATACATGCATGCCATGAAATATGATTATATACACCCTTGTTTTCCCTCATCTACTCCTCTTTCCCAAAACGTTTCCCTCACAACTTCATGTCTCTTTTTTATTGAAAACCTACTAAGTCCCATTACTATTAGCCATACGTGTATGGGTGTTGGGTNATCCACTGCAGGGAAAGCGAGTCTCAAAAGAACAAGTCTCCCCACTCCAGCAGCTATCTCCTGGCAATAGTTCCTTCCTCAGGGGTGAGGCCTGGAGAGCACCTCCACAAAGGATGAACTTACAGCATCATCTGTACTGAAAGAATTTCCTGCAGCAAGTGTTGCATGCACGTGTGTGTACATGTATGTGGAGATGTGCCTGTCTNTGTAAGATCTTGTAAAGCCCAGAGGTTGATGCTGGCTGTGTTGATCTATTGCTATATGCCTTATTTTTTTCATAAAGACTCTTTCAGTGAATTTGGAACTGACTCTTTTTGTCAGAATGTCTGGAGAGCCCTAGGGATATGCCTGTCTCTGTTCCCCCAGCCCTAGGGCTCCAGACACACACCCCAGAGGCTCTAAAGCCAGGTCCACAGGCTTGCCCAGAAACCGCTTTGNTAACNGAGTCGTCANTGCCCCAGCTCCTGTCGCAGACTCTTTGTCACACTGTCATTCACTCACCTTATGGTTTTCTGCTAAGCCACAAAGGGTCTTGTTATAGATACAAATAATTTTACGGAGAAACATNAATTTTTTTACACTATTAGTTACTTAAAAAATGAGGGAAAGATATAAAAAACACACTTTATCAAATGATAAAAGACATGGAAATATTTAACATAAAAACACCAACTTCTAGCAAAGGTTATTCCCACTTTGAGTCAGTACACAAACATGCAAAGTTATGACACTCATGTCAGGGGTACAGGGAGCTAGTCCCTTAGGACATGTGTGTGTGTGAACCTTCATAGAAAGTATTTTGGCAAGAGATACAATTCCCCACAAGCCCCCAAAATACAGACCCATTGCTTCGGCAATTTTCCTAGAAATTTATCCTGAAAAAATGACTAAATGTGCCAAAATGCATAAGAAGTTAATTGGTTGTAAAAGACAAGAGCACCAAACCAAACTAACAGCAAAACAAACAATAGCAAAGCAACAAACACAGTATATATTAATAATGGTTAAACAAATCATACAATAGCCACTTCATAAACAGACACACATACACATAGTGGGTGAAACATTAGACCAAATCCCATCCTAGAAGTGTGCTGATAAACAAAATGTACAGATTCATTTAAAGTCATAGTGTTAAAATTTTTGTTCCNATAGGTCAAAAGATGTGCCTTTGTAAACAGTAAAAATTATGCAAAAGTAGGGGAATGTGGCCAGGAAGAGAAGGGACACAGAAGGAGCTGGAGAACAGTCATCTCAGTAGCACACAAGGCTGTAGGCAAAATCGGAACACGTGCTGGTGTGCTCTTAGCTACTTCCTACTACGGCAGCCCAATTCCCCTCCCAAACACTCCAACCCAGTCTCTGCTTGCATGCTCAGCAGCTGCTCCCTCAGGCACCCACTGTCTCATGTTTCAGATGAGGTAGAGTCACGTGTAGGGATAGGGTATCCTTATTGGCCTATCACTGAGTAGCCCAGGCTGGCCTACAGGCATGCACCACCAAGCCACCCTCCCAAACTCTCTCCTATTTCCTGCTTTCCCTCTTTCTCTGTATGTGTGGAGCAGGCATGCCTGTGAGCACACATGTTGTGACAGGGCTGATGTCAGCTGAACTGCTCTTTCATTTTCTGCCTTGTTCCTTAGACAGGGATTCTCTGAACCCAGAGCTGGTCCCGTNTTTGCTGCTCACAGCACTGGCGTTCTATGTACCATGCAGACACGCCCCACTTTTTATGTAGGCATTGGGAACTCAGGAGCTCTTATCCAGTGAGCCATCTCCCCAGCTCTTCAATTCCATTTCTGATTCACCTCTCATTCTGTTAAATATGCCCAGTGTATTAAATGAAATATTCAAAGAATCTTTTAAGAATACAGAGGGGGCTGGAAAGATGGCTCAGTGGGTAAAGGAACTGCTGCCAAGCCCGAGGACCTGAGGTTGATCCCCAGGACACACATGGTGGAAGGAGAGAGAGACTCTTGCAAGTTGTTCTCTGACTTCTACGCACACACAGCCTGGCTTGTGCACATGAACACAAAATGAATGAATGTAAAAAACACTCTGTGTTTCTGGTCATCTCATATTTTTAATTCTATTCAGCTCCTAATTTGGGATCACATGATCTTCCTCTCCATGGCTAAATTCAAACTGTTCTTGTATATGCCTCTAATAATTTGTTACTTATTAAATCCAGTGGCTACCATCTGTCCACATCTTACAGGTTCATATATACATAATAAGACCCCATCTCATAAAATTAAAAAAAGAATTATTACAGGTTACAATTTAATACATATCAGCATTTTTTAAGTGAGAAGAGGGCTCTCATGTCTAGGCTGGCCTCACGATCTTCAGTGGAATTGATCTCCTGCCTCAGCCTCCCAATCAGCCAGACCGAGGTGCATGCCCCACACTCAGCACACAACACTGCATTTAATGACTCAGTGGGACTGTCTTTTGGCAAGTGGTCCCTATATATTATAGGCAGCTCCTGATGAATAAATTAATCTTTGTGGGTCCAGAATGTTCTGGGTGTGGCCCTTGATTCAATGTTTTTCTTATTCTATATACTTTCTCTTTCACCTTCCATGTTCAGTTTCAAATGTTTTACTCAGGGCCAAGACAGTCTTCCCATAATCGACCTCTAGGTGAATCAAAGTCAACACAATTAGAACTAGGTTCCAAAGTAAACTNTTCTTAGAGTCTCTCTCCNAGCAAATTAGCAAAAACAGAGATGTGGGCATCACATTAAGCTCNACCCCTTCCTCATGCCTAATANTGTCCCCCACCATCCCTGACAGTTTTCACTCAAGAGGATTGTTCAGCCTTTCACTCCTGGCCTTACTACTCTTTTCAATTCTATTCCCCTTCCTAGGGCAGGTCAACACATTAAGTGGTCTCCTTAGATTCCCCCAGATCTGCATTTACAGTGCAGGCCTGACCGTGTCACTGCCTTCCCGCTTAGTACTCTTCTCTGCTGCTTACAGGAGAAAGTCCAAACCTGTAATGCACANGCATGCATGTGCACAGAGCTCTGAATTAATCTTTTCTGGGTCAGTGGTATGACTTCATGTCATGACAGTGTCACTAGTTTTTTAAAGAAAAAAGCTTATTTATTTATTTATTTATTTATTTGTGTGTGCGTGTGTAAACATGTGCGCAGGCACGCTCAGAGGTCAGAGGATAACCCGTAGGAGATGGTGCTCTCCTCCCACCACATGGTTCCTAGGAATCAAACTCAGGCCATCAGGCTTGGCAGGGAGCACTTTTACCTGCCAAGCCATCTTGATGGCCCCAGAGTGTCATTCTTCACAGTATACTATGATCTGAAATCAGGTGATTTTAAATTTATAGCTCATCAATAAGTCTAATATATTAACATTTTAATAAGGACTAGGGTTCCAAACATTGACAAAACCCTAGGTTCAAAGTTCAATCTGTATGTATGTTACACACACACACACACACACACACACACACACACACACACACACATTTTCCTTCTTTGAACACGTTAAACTTAGAGCTGACCTCTGAAGGGTGCATTTTAAGAATCTTTTCTTGCTTGTACCCACACTGCATTCATTATGAGCATATTCACAAGCTAAGACATACTTTCTGCTGAGATTATAAAGAAAAAGGAAACTACCAATAACAATTTTAAAAGATATATAAGCTGAGATCTAAGAGGAAAAATGTTGGTATAAAAGACCTAAAATCTACTTAGTTCTTAGCAGGGTGGACTCTACATAAAATAGGCATTGTATGCAAATTCTCCTGTAAGGAAATGACAGAGAATACACACAAAACAAGAAATCTCTTTCCATTCAGACAGCTCTCAAAGACAAAGCTACCTTCTGAGAGATGATGCCTTTTGCTGNAGAATGGAGAATAGGAGGAGTTTCCTGATGTCAGAACCCCGAATAAATAGATCATCAAAGTTAAATAGCAACAAAACCTGCCAGTCCAAGAGTTGGAGACTAAACAGCAGGAATAGAGATGAACTGTCTTAAGGGAAGACACATGACCATCATCCTAAAATTCTGCTATAAACTGGCTATTTGACGGAAGTGCAGACAGACAAGCCTTCAATACTCAACAGTCCAGGACAATGCCCCGCATTTGAACACTGGCATCTGGATGGCAAAGAGAAGACAGGTTTAAACCTTAGAGTTAGCACTGCTCCATGGCCTAGGACAAAGGTCAGAAAAAGACCTGGATGGGGAAGACAAATACTTTGATGATAAAATGAATAAAAACTCAGGTCAGAAAAGAGCAATAGTCTAAAACTGGGCAAGATTAATTTGGCACTTTACAAAAATAGGAAGAAATTGTTAAGAAGAAAAACACCAGTACCNGCAAGAAACCCCCACAAACTGCTAACCTCAGGTTAATAGCGACTGCCCCAGCTACTCTTAACCTCAAAGTCTGACCTCGTGACCCACAGCCAGTGGCCCTGTTCAGAAACACGTTGCCACCAGGGTAAATAAAAAGGAACATAATGTGCTGAAATTGTTACTGCTAATGATAAGTGGCACATACTCATACTGCCAACAGCAAAATCATCAATAAGTAATCCTGAACATGTCAGCCCATGCCACGGTTTCCTGTCCTGGGTTTAAAACTCTATTTACTTATTATTGTGAAAGGGGGAAAAGCATTCCCCTCAGCTCTAGGAACTGAAAGAAGAAAAATTTACAGACATAAAAGTAAGGGGAAATATTAAGGGTGGCTGTGCTGGCAACCAGTGCTTCTCAATAATTCAGATCCTGCTCCCTTTCTATAGGCCTGGTCCCTCCTAAAGGACAATGATAAGAGACTCCACAGACANTCCAGAAACCTATCTGAGAATCACATCACAGGCACAGAGTCCTGAGTCGGGAGGTTCTGAAAGGCCGCTATTCAGGGTATTCTGAGTGACTTCTTAACATATCTTAGTGAAGGCTCTATCCCAATGTCCCTGATGACACTTCAAGTCTTAAGAGTTGGTTGGCAAGTTGTCTGCAAAAAGTCCACATGGAGAAAGCAAAAAGTCCACCTGGACATTTTTAAAAGTTTGAAAAAGTAAGGCTTGTTTCAATCACCCCCACCCTGACCTCAACCAAATGTATACCANATAAAACACTTCTGGAAAAAATTCAGATGAACAAATAGAACGAATTATGAGCATATCTATGACCAAATTTAGAAAGCAGGAAAAACCACAGTGGAGTAGGAAAAGGTATGAATTACAAACAGAAGGCTAGCTCTGGGCAAAGCAGGGCACATGCATGCTTGTATGTAGGAAGACAAAGGGAAGATACAGGGAAAGGCAGCTATTCTGAATAACATAAGCTTTAAAACAAAACTCCTTTATAGAACGTGTATGACTTCATAAATAACCTACACTACATTACATACTAGAAAGAAAAAAGACCGTATCCCTCAGGGTATCTGGCTATTAGGACACACACACACAACTCTGTCTTCCTGTTGAGTCTCTCCTCGAGGAACACTATTTAGTGAACGACAATATAAAGTCAAACCATGCACAGAAAACTGTGAACTGAGCTATTTTCTTATTATCTGAGATTTCCAACTTGAAGATGAAGTGAAAAAATGAAGGGAATTTGTTTGGCAGGAGGCTAATATTTGTAGTCAAATGGAAACACAGAATATAATTCAACCATGATTCAAATAGATAATACTAAATTGTGCTTAACTGTAGGAGGTAACCGATTTTTCACTCCGGGTTTATTTTTCACAAATGTTTCTGTGCTAAAACTTGAAGAGTCAAAGAAGCTGTACCATGCTTTTAATTGATTCATTTTACACTGGTGGGGGGAGATAACAGTGATTTGTGAAAGGACTTTCTTCCTTGCCTTGCACACATCTCTCATTTGTCCATCTTAATTCAATTAAAGGGAATAAGGACAGTTTGACCGATGAATGAACCATATTTTAGCCGAGGACACTTCTATTTAAACTGGAGTCTATCAACTAGTGTAATTGTCAGTTAGTTACTTCCGTTCTCCAACTTTTGTTTTGCAAGGTCACAGCATGGTCACGGAAGAGAAGAACACGGTAGAATACGGATCCATTCTCCAACCATTAGCCCATTCGCTAATCTGAGGAGAGAAAACTTTGGATAGTGACTGCTCAGTCCTGACAACACCTTCTGCTCAGCTGAGTGCTGAGAAGCTCCAGAGAACAGCTCTTTCTCTGTTCTTCTGGAGAAGCTTGATGCTCAACTACACGCTTCATCACCGTCCGTATGGAGCCCTAACTGACTGCCAGTGAACTCACCCATTTTAGGGCTGAGAAGGATGAGGGTTTAATGCCTTGGGTCAGTGACCACAACCTCCAAGACACAAGACATTTCTGTCACTCCAGAAAGTCATTCTTCCCTCCGTGGACTTCTGGAGATAACTTTTGCCTCCACGGCACTGCTTTTTCTAGAATTTCATAGGAATGAAATCACACATCTTACAGTCCTTTAGATGTATTTTTTCACTTTACCACAGTGTTTGAAACTTATCCACGTTTATGCACATATTAGCATTCCTTCCTTCCCCTCCTATGTGTGGATCTCACAGTGTTTGCACATCCCTTTGAACAACTGAGAAAGTATTGGGATATTTTGTTTGGGGCTACTGTGACTGAAGCTAACAGGGACACTCATGTAGATTCTTACGACACAAGAAAACACCAAACTATTTTGAAAAGATGATATGCCATTTGAAACTCCGAAGATTCCCTTACCTCACCAACCTTTGGTACTGACTGTCTCTTTGATTTTAGCCATTCCAGTGGCATTTGGTGTTATTTTTCCTAACAAATAATGTCAGACCATCACTTTTTTTGTGATCTTATATTCTCCTGTGGTGATANCATCTCATTACCTAGTTATAATAGCTCCTTTTATAATCTGCAAACAATTTCTTTATGAAATATGGTTAATTCTTGTTATCTGAGACAGTTGTGTCATATAAAATCAGTAAACGTGAATTCTCAAGTTTTCCCTGGGAAAGACTGGGCTTGCCTCCTTCAAGACTCTGGGCAGATACTTCATTAAGTATTTACATCATGTTGGTTCATCCGCTAATGTCTGATGAGCAACGAACACAACCAGTCCCAGGAGCACTGAATAAAGACCCTCTCTTCATACAGTCTCTTCTTGGGTAACACCGGGCCGAGATCTTGAGATGCCTCACATTTGCAGAACCTGCCTTGCCTTGGCATTTCTTACCAGATTTCCTATGACACCTGGGAAGCAGCCAGCCTTGGCTGAGAAGGACATAGTGTTTTCCTGAGCCTGGGTAATGTGACTGGCAATGACTTGGCCTCCAGCCTCCGGACAACGGTCCATTATGCTTTTTTGAAATCAGCTGTTACCTCATGAGTCCATATATTTAGCTGCTCTTCCACAGCTTCATCAAGTGCTATACGTGTTGCCCTAACATTGCCCCAGCAGTCTCGTGTGCACACTGGCAAAGGGCCCTTAGACACTGCTGACTCACTAATATCTGATTCACAGCCAGCAGTATTCGGACTGTTGTCTACACAAGGCAGATATTAATACGCATGGTTCCCTCACAGCTTCATCGATACACACTTCTTTCATGGGGAACACTAGACAGTACCCACTGCCACACACTGATAGTCTCTTTGATTTCAGCTGTATTTAACATCTTAGCAAACTTCATGGGGGAGAAATAAACCTTGGAAACAGTTTACTTTGAAGCATCATATAAATTAAAATAATGTATTTGACTTTTTTTTGGCGGGAGGGGGGGAGGGTCTCAGGTAGCCCAGGCTGATTTTGAGCTTGCCTGGTAGATAAGCATGACCTTTACCTTCTGATCCTTTTGCCTCCATATCTTAAAGTGATAAGACTACAGGATGAGAACCAGCAAATTACAGAAATAGCAGGAAATTTCTTACTAATTTGAAACAATGTGGACTTGAAAACAGTTATCTAAACATTATACTAAGTCTAGGTTTAGCTCATGGTTCTAATGAGGACTTTTGTTTATTGTTCCGAGACAGGGTCTGTCTCTATGCTGGCCTCAATTCACTACCCTCCTACCTCCAGCTCCTATGTGGAGGGTTGCAAAGGTATGCCATTATGCCTGGCCATTATGAATCTTGATCATGAAGTTGGATGACAAGACAACTGACACATATAAGAGAAAACCTTTTCTTGTAAAAGTTTAATGCCAATTTAAAAAATACTGTATCTCAAGTTCCTAGAACAGTATAGGAGAGCACTCAACCCCAGGATCACAACCAAAACTTCAGAGGGAGAAAAACTTCTGAGATGGCTCATCTTCACTGTCAACTTGACTGGATTCAGAATCCCCTAGAAGACAACCATGGGGGTGTCTGCGAAGGTGTTTCCTCATAGGTCTAACTGATGAAGGAAGTTCACTCTGAATGTAAGCAGCCATCCCACATATCAGGGTCCCAGACTGAATAAAAGGGAGAAAGAAGGTTCTTGGAAAGCCACCATGTCCCAGTTTGCTTTGCTTTGGCTTCCAGGCCTTCCCAGGTAGAGGAGTCCTGGGGCTGTGACCCTGCCCTGCCTTCTGTCCCTCTCAAGTGGAAGCCCAAAGAAAACATGGTTTCTCTGNAGGTGCTTGGCTCAGATACTTGGCTACAACAACGACCTAGGTAACTGACAAATCCTCTACAAGGGAGATGTTGCCTTTAACAACGTAACTTTCAGTGTGAACTCACAGCAAATAGCAGGCCATGAAAATAATAATCTCCTTTCCCCCTCAACTGATACTGAAAGTAACAGGGAAGTTCTTCAGGTCACAGCCTACACAAGCAGGCCAAATTTAAGGGCCAAGGAAGCCAAGTGATGGGTCCGCAGTTCCAAGTACAAAGTAACAAAGCGCTCTACAGCTCTCTGTGCTCTGCAGCCTGGGAACAAGGCAGAGCAAAAGACTAAAATGGTGTGGTTACACAGACATAAAGTATCTGGGAAATGACCAGAGTCACAAACAGAGCCAGAAATTCACTCAGTGTCACTCAGGGGCAGGAGCAGGGCTTCCCTGTGAAGGGCACAGGGGGATATGGTGTGAAAGGAATCTTAAACTTTGTTGTGTGGTTACAGGATTCTGTAAGTTCATGTATAAATAAAACTGTATACTTTGAGTGTTTACAGTATGTATCTACATAAGGTTATTAAGATGAAATATATTAAAAATGAAATAGAATTAAAAATTGAGTAGAATAAAAATAATCAATGAGATGAAGGGTCAGGAAGACAAGAATAAAATAAGCTTTGTAATATGCTGAGAATTGTTGACAAGGGATTGTGAAGTTTATTGTGTATTTTTTTCTTTTTTAACCAGTGTCTCACCCTGTGTTCCAGGCTTGCCTAGAATTTTCTATGTAACCTATGGCTGGCTGAGAACTCATGATAAAGCCTCCAAAGTATTGGCTTAAGCTCTCCTTTTTTCTGGATGTAAAATCTGTTTCAAAATAAAAGTTAGACAAAACAAAACAAAACAAAAAAACAGTATCCCAAATTTATAGTCCAAATTCTCTCTCCTAATAGGCAAATTAGGTAAAAATATTCATAAAAAACTTAGACGGCACTCAGAAATTTTGGAATGCTCTCCAAATTCAGAACAACTGGACAGTATGGGAGATTCTGACCCCCAGACCCATATGATGGAACTGAGTCCTGAAAGCCATTCTTTGATGTCCATACAAATGCCTTGGTGTTGGGCATGGTGACACACAGCTTTAATCCCAGCACAGATGCAGGCAGATCTCTGTGAGTTCTAGCCCAGTCAGAGCTTCACAGTGAGAGACCATCTCAAAAACAAAGAAACAAGAAATGGTCCCACCCTAAAAAAGTACCTCAGCTACATACTCCCACTTTCAACACAGTAATAAAATTAAGAAAATTTAAACAAAATCGTAATTGACTGGGCACAATCTCTACTGTTGTCAACATTAAGACATAAGGTGAGGTCCTGGCCTCATGGGCCATCTAGCCTGTTTGTGNGCTCCATCCAATCATCTTAAAATTTCCCCATCGTCTCCAGTGCTGCCTGGCTAGGCTCACTATACTGTGTGTCTGAAGCACAAAGCCTACTGCAGACAATGCTCTGTGCCATGCCATGGTGGCCGCACAGTCAGGTGGCCTGGAAGAGGTGTCTCCTGATGAAGGCAGCAAACATCAACAGCCACTGCCATCCATGTTCATTTGCAACCAGACACTGTTCTCCAGCTGACTGGACAATGGACCCTGGGATTCCCTGAGAGCCTGGCTGTTTCTGTCCCCTCTGACTATAGCACCCAAGTGTAAGCTGTGCTGTCTCTACCTATTGGCTCCCAGTTTAATATAAATTGGCTCTGTGTTTATTTATTTATTACAGCTTGTTGGCTGAACAGTTTAATCTTATCTGTAGCAATAATCATTTTCTGTCTTTGTTTGTCTTCCAGGATTTAAAAAAAAATGAAATACCACATCATCTTCTCAGACTCCTCATTAGAAAGAGAAAAGAGAATACTGGAAAGCTCGNGGGATTAATATAAAAATGTACAAGGGCTCCTCTGAGCTCTTAATCGGTCTTTCACAACAAGTCCCTTACACTAATGACTTAACGATGTTTGGCAAAATGGAGAACACTCAATCTGGTCTCCGACTCTATCTCAGTACTGAGAATTAATTACATAGAAAATCTGCGTGCATGTTTCACAAGGAATTCCATCCGGCCACAGCTCATAGATGCAATTTTATAAAATGTAACAGAGAATATACAAGGTGCTCTCCAAGATATGTAAGCGAGTATTTTCTTAGAAGTGTCTGAAGTAGTTGCTCCTCATGATTNACACCAACAGAGCAGGAAGAAGGTAGGGTGAGAGAAAAACAGGCAATGACATTTGACCCGTAGTTTTCTACTAAGAACAGACATACCCCTGCCCGTGGAGGCCGCTAAGGACATTCTCACGGTAATGAACACACACAGCAGCCTTTCTGCTTTTCTCTCGTGTAGGATGATTTCCCTAAAGCCAGTGATGGGCAAGATGCCACTAATACTGCCATAAAGCCCCACAGCACTGGGAGGGAAGGCAGGAGAGGGGTTAGGGGGCAATCAAGCTTACAGACTAAGCCTCTGCAAAGCTGCAAGATGAACACAGCTCTTGGTGTTTATTAACTCTTCTATCCCTGGGCACTCCTCCCCCAAACTCAGCACATAGCAGAGAGGCCTTATGTCGACGGGTCTCTCTTTAACCTTCAGATACCACTAAGCACATCTCCGCCACCCTCACCCTCTGCCACCTCACATTACACATGTGTGCTGACAACACAAATACTCACCCATGTGCTGATGTATATGAGGGTGGGGTAGTACAGACAATGTATTCGGATTAGAGAACAAAATAACATGTTTTTTTTCCGTGTTAATAGAATATGGAACATGAACAACAAAATAAAACTAAAGAGCAAAGAAAATCAAGTTTGAGTAACATTTAGCAGCTGCTCATGGCAAGACCTCTTTTGGTTTACTACTGGGTGGAGGTTTTAGAAGGGCTGATTTATACAGACATAAAATACACATATATGCTTCAAAAATAGAAGACGCTAATGTTTGACTGATTGGACCAATATTTCCAGTGGTGTCATGTTAGCCATGACACATTTAACCAAACTAGTAATTCCTTCCCAGCTCTTGAATTCCCGAAGCCCAGAAACAGTATTTTTCAAAGCAAGTACCCACTGTGGGGCCCATAAGAAGCTGTGCTTATTCCTATGTGAAGCCACAACCTCTTCCTGTACCCAATGTAAACTTCATCTATTATTTTTACTTTTTGACATCTTAAAAAGCCATACCAAGGTCAGTAAGTTTGGGTATGGTAAGTCCTGGGGGATAGCTGTCCTTAAGCCATGAAAAAACATCTCACATCTCTTTAATACATTATATTCTTTCATTTTACAACTAACTTAAAATTCATGTAAATTACCCAGATGGACAAAACAATTCTGTATGGTAAATTTATATCGTAACAAATTTGTCTTGTAACATTGTTAAGCGAATTAGCTAACAATGACTACAGCTTGAGACAGATAAATCTGCGCTGTACTGAGAGCAGGCACACAGAACTGTAATAGCTGAGCGCTGGCATAGTCTGGCTTCTGTAGGATAATGACCCATCTCTACATTCATAACAACAATCTCATTCATCATAATTCACATAAAAAAAGAAGAAGAAGAGCTCAAGTCAAGCTAATGGAGGAAATGTGTGAAAAGTGATTGGACGGGGAGAAGTCAGTATGCAGCTGGAGGGTCCTAATTGATTACATTGTGTGGCAACCAAGCCTTCTGCCTTGGACCTCAGATCTTCATCTAACTACATTTCAATTGATTTTCACTGATAGTCTTCTTTTTTATGTCTCAGGCTTAAAGTACTAAACCAATAAAAGGATGAAAGACCTTGCAATTACAGATTTCAAAACACAATGTCTGAGCAGAATACACAGAATACAACAGCAGATTGGGTAGGGCGGCTCAGAGCAGAGCCTGTACTATTGGGGGGAGTAACTGAAAAAAATGACTGGGATTTGTATCTGCATTCGAAGAGTACAAAGCAAAACCAACCCTAATGTCCAATGCCTATCTTATCATAGGATGTATTGACAGAGGGCAAAAGGTCACCAATTTACTAACTGTAAAATGCAGAGATTTTTTGGTTTGTCTTTTCTTTCTTTTTCTTTTCTTTTCTTGCTGTTGTTCTTATTTTATTTTTGTTATATGCTACACATCCCAGGATGGCTTCAAAGTTTCTCCTGCCTTGGCCTCATGAATGAAGGGATTCAGGTACATGCTGCCAAACTTAAAAAAAGATTATTTTTATTATTTTTAATCTCTCTGTTTGTGTATGTGTATAAGTCCAAGTACCCTCAGAGGCCAGAAGGTGTCAGACATCCTGGAAGAGGAGTTACAAGTGGATATGAGTTACCTGATCTGAGTGCAGGAATCGAACCCAGGTCTCTGAAGAGCANCAAGTGCTCTTGATGGTTGAGCTATCTCCAGCCCTGAAGCATATGCTTTCATGTAATATATCTATACTAGTGATTTAGTCAGAATGAAAATTTCTGTGNTTTTCATTGTCCTGTGATAGGTTTGCTATCAACTCAGGCACCATAGCTAGACACTACTTAATTNTGAGCTGAAAGACCTATTGGGTTAATCTGTCCAACAAAGCTTCAAGTCTCAAAAGAGCATTCAAGTTTAACTGATCTAATGTATATTTAAAGTGTACAGTTTACAAGTCCACACCCAGGAAACCATCACCACAGTAAAAACAATGAGCACGCCTATGGCCAAAAGGTTTCCTTATGCCCACAGTAACCTGTCCCTTGTCCTCCATATCCAGAAGCCATCCACCTATTTACATGATCATAGATTAGTTATCATCTAGTACTTGATAGAAATGTAACCATATAATACATATCAGGCTCCTTAATTATTTGAGATCCACCTATGTTGTAGTATTTATCACAAATTCATTTTTCAGGAGGAAGATCAAAGTTCAAGGCCAGGCTGGCTCGAGACCATCTTAGTGCCAGGCAGTGATGGCACAAGCCTTTAATCCCACCACTTGAGAGGCAGAGGCAGGTGGATCTCTGTGAATTTGAGGCCAGCCTGGTCCACAAAGCGAGTTCAAGATGGCTAGGGCCACACAGAGAAATCTTGTCTCGAAAAAAAAAAAATTCTCCCAGTCATTTTCATTGCTGAGTAGTATTTTATTTTATGGACAAATGCCAATTTTTCTGACCATTTGCCAGCTCCTGGAGATCTGAGTGGCTCCAGGTTTTGGGTGCTACAGATTGGGCTGATGGTGGCCTTTCCTAGACTCCTATTATTCTTTGGCTATAGACTTAGGAGTGTAATGGCTAGGTCTCATGCCATGTACATGCTTAATGTTTCAAGACACTTACAGGGATGGCTGAGTAGCATATGGGTAGAGGACATGTTTCATTCATGTATGAGATCCTCAGCACATATGAATAAACAAATAAATGAATGCATGAATGAATAAACACAAAGTTAAAAGATGATACCAAGTTCATCACACCACTGTCATCAATCTATCAGAAAAAATATAATTGTCACACAGAGAAANGCAGACTTAGCTACTCGAGGGTGAAGTTTTCTTTCCTTTTAGTTTTTTGCTTGTAAAGTTTTGCTATAGGGAAATAATAGTGAAAGCTGTCACTGAGTAACACTAAGGCAAGGGAAGAAGCAGCATGCACAGTTTTGCTGCCTATATCACATTTCCTTTAAACTGTCAGCATACTAAGCTTTCCTCATAGAGCTGCTTGATTGGTTTCTGTTATTATAAATGTAGTGGTGATTGTTTCCCTATGGTGGAGCTTTTATATATGTATGCATCTATTCTGCATTATGGTTTGGCTACGAAATGTTCTTCACTAGCCCATGTTTTGAAAGCATGGTCCCCAAGTGGGACACTATTTTGGGAGATTCTTGAAACTTTAGGAGCTGGGATCCTCACTGAAAGACACAGGTCACCTGGGACATCCCCTTGAAGGTTTACATCCAGTCTCCTCAGCTCCCTCCCCCTCCCCCTCACCTATCTCATAATCCCTGTTTTATGTCTACCATGAGGTGGCCTGCCCATTCTGCTGTATGATGGACTGAACGCCCAAAGCTGTGAGCTAAAACAAATAATTCCTCCCAAGCTTCCTTTACGTATTCAGTCACAGCGATGAGAAAAGCAGCACACAGCGGACACAAAGGCTCAATCAGATGTGTGGTTTGAATATAGTTTCTCTCACTGTTTGCTCTGCGTTAGTAAACAGATATACTGTTGGTGGCGACATATGCTAACACTCTCACAGGGAAACCAGGACAGAAGCACCATACAAAGAAGAATTACTACATCACTTTTTGTGAAATGGTTTCATACACAAAATTTGTCACCTGAATGGCCTGGGCTTTGCTGTGATAAGAACATGGGGAGCAATGTTCCTCTCCACCAGAATTCTGCATGGTGCCTAATCAGACCACTTATGTGAGTTACTTGCCTTAACTGCTGGCTTCCATGGCAAGTATAAACCCAAGATTCTGACACTGACAGCCTAGGCCACAAAGGGCAACTCTGTGAGCCTTAGAACCATCTTCCAAACCAACAAGAGATCTGGCATGCTAGGGATCCACATGATGCTTATCAAACCATCTATGCCAAAGACTTCTTGCAGACTTTACGTCCACTGAAGCCTGCTACCATCCTAATTGAGCAACTGGACTTTAAAAATTGGAGACTAAATGAAATTAGGATTTACTGTATGAGCTTAATATGACTCATCTATCAACTGTGTTCCTCATAAGATTTGTTCTCATTATTCTTCCTCCCTTTGAACACAGAAAGAAAAAAATCTATTTTTATGGCAATAAGCTAAATGATTATAATGTCTTACTTTGATCATCTCCTTATTTTAAACATACAAAAGCAATACCACAACTACATGTATATCCAGAGAAAATGAAATTAGTGTGTTGAAGAGATATGTGTACTCCTTATTTAGGGCAGTGCCAGTCCTGCAGTCAAGCAGGGAACTAAGCTAANTGTCCATCAGTGCAGGGATGGATAAAGAAAATGTCCTGTCATTTACAACAGCACGGATGAACCCAGAAGATATTATGCTTACTGAAATAAACTAGGCACAGAAAGACAAATATCACCTGATCTTACACCAAAGCTGTGAAGGTCACAGAAGCAAAGAACATGGTGATTAGGGGACAAAGTTTCAGGTGGCATGGTGACTGTTAATACGATATTAGAAATTTCAAAGGTTTCCATATATATACAAAGTCATGCTGTATACAAGTGTGACATTCCATATATAGTGTTGAATTATCAGGAGCTGATGTTTTTAAAATTGATGAAATTCAATTTCTCTCTCTCTCTCTCTCTCTCACACACACACACACACACACACACACACACACACACAAAATGTAGATCTTGATCCTCATTCTACATTTTTTAAATGTGACCTAGAAGTTGAACCCAGGGTCTCACTCACAGCAAACACACACTGTGCCACTGAGTTCATCACCAAGCCCTATCCAGTGGCCTAAGACATGAGAAGAGACGGCTCCTGTGACCTGTCTTCTTGTGTCACAGTGGTATATAGTACATACATTTTCTCCAAGTTCTGTTTTACTCTACCTGGCAAATTTTATGGTTTGTTTTCATTTACACTCAGGGAGACCAACTTTCTTTGCTCCTGAATTTAATTTTCATTTCACTGTGGTCTGAGAATTCTTTGATTCCAATCCTTTAAATGTATCATGGCTACTTGGTTCAGAACAGGGACCATTGTGAAAAAGAC